>CAXFZM010000180.1:31827-137272 GCA_964007475.1 Hybos culiciformis
TACTTAGAAATTTAAATCCAAAGAAAGGTATATGTAATGGCAAACGACTGATTGTGGAAAAGTTAGGACGAAATTCAATTTCAGCAAAAATGATTTCGAAATCTCACTACGGCGAATCATGCGTTATACCGAGAATAGATCTTGCTCTTAGCAATACATTTCTTCCATTTGTATTAAAAGGAAGACAACTCCCAGTAATCCCTGCTTACGCAATAAAAATCAACAAATCACAAGGTCAAAGTTTTAAATATGTTGGAATTTAGCTTGATCGACCAGTCTTTAGTCATGGGCAGTAGTATGTCACTCTGTCTAGATGCACTGACCATAAAAACATTAAAGTAAAAGTGGACGAAACAAATGAACAAGGCCAATTACTTAGAGGTCGTACTTTTACCAAAAATGTAGTTTTTAAGGAAATTTTCAAATTAAAATATGTATTATATTAAGTTTTAGGGATGTAACATATTAATAAAAATAAACATTTTGTTCATTTTATAAATAAAGTTTTTGATATAAATAAATTAAATATGTTCTTTAAGTAATGCTAACGTTCTAGGACGGGCATACAATATTAGTTATAAAATAATGACAAAAAATTAAGAACGAAGTACTGTGGAACACATTATCGTAGAGAATTTGCGGTTGTCGGTTCGAAATTCAGCTTTAATTTTTTAATTGTCCATTAAATGTTATCTTACCTGTATTACAAAAAGAATTGACCATGATGAAGAATTTATTTATTGTAAATAACAAGTGTATGGACACAAAATAATAAAGTTTGACGTCAACAATTTCAAGTAGAATGATGGCCAGAAAAAATTTTATTATTATTTTCCAAATTTTAATTAATGTTGACCTCACATCTATGCAATTCAAATAACCATAATCATATAAAATTTATTCATAAAATATATATGAACACAGTATTAAAATTTTTATACGCTGTTGACAGCCCATTAATCATATAATAAAACGAGTATTTTTTTATTTTTTAATTAAAATAATATCTTTAACTTTTATAGAGGCTATAGAAAATATATAATCAATAGTACTTAATCTAGATATTATTTTTTACCACTTAGCACCAAGTTTCACTCACTGGGTAAATATTCTAAATTCGACTTTTTTTTTTAGAAATTTAACAAATTTTTAATAGTTTTTAAATAATTTTTTCGTATTTCCATATTAAACTTAATAATGTGATAAAATTATAATAAAAATAAAGATAGTATGGTTCGTAACAACTTTATTTTCCTCCTATATTACGGCATTTTTTTGATTGCATATTTCAATTTGCAAATTATATAGATATTTTTGGGAAATTGTTTTAATTAACATTAAAAAAAAGTTTTTTCAATTTTCTAATGCTTTTTTTAATTTTTCTCAAGAAAATTGTAAAAACATAGTTCGTCGATATTCCAGAAGGGATTGACATTAGCTAATTTACCTTTGACTTTATATTAATTAACTATTTTTGTGAACATTATAATGTTAACTTATTTATGGTCAATTATTATGTCATGCGAAAATAACATTACAAAATAAATAAGTTTTTTTTTTGCTTTATACTGAAACTAACAATCAAAACTGATTGCTCAATTTCACAATTTACAGTGAAACCTGCCTAAGACGGAACCTCAACGGACCGGGAAATATTTCCGTCTTAGACAGGTTTCCGTCTTACACAGGGTTAATAAAAAATATTCTTAATGATTCTTAATTTTTAATGTATGTATGTCTAACATATATGTTATACATTTGGTTTATTAAACATTAGTTTGAAATAAAATAACAAAATTTGGCATAAAAATTCAAACTGTCATATAACAAAAGATAAAATATGTATACCTTAAATTAATAAATTCAGGAACTTTTATAGGTACATACATATACACTACACATATTAATATATTAATATATATATTAATATATTATATTAAATAGTTTGGCATTACTGTTTGTTTAGCTTTTTTTTGAACAAAATGATAACAACAATTTTTAAATTCAATAGTTATAGTAGTTGCAACCATCTTCCGAACTCCCCTTTGAATAAAAAAACAGCTGCATCCATAGCTTGTTTATCAGTTATATTCTCATCTTGAAAATCATAATTTAGATCAACATTTGTTTAAAATGATAATAATATACCCAGCAGAAAATTACATATGATATACATATGATTGATATTTTCCCAGCAAATGTGAAATGATATACCCAGTAAAGAATCATGGAAAAAAACAGTGATTCATTTTTCCGTTTTACACAGGTTTACTAATAGTAAATACGACATAAAATCTGTCCGTTTCCGTCTTAAGGTATTTTCCGTCTTACACGGGTTGATTTGAATGGAAAAATCAACAATCACAAAAAAAGTTCCGTTTAATGCAGGTTTCCGTCTTACACAGTTTCCGTCTTAGACAGGTTTCACTGTATTTAGTTTTTTTTTTATAAAACGAAACATAAATGCAAAATACCAAACGAAAATAAATACTAATGGATGAACTCTGTATGTACATATTTTGATTTACATTCTTTTCGGAGTAATGCATTCTAGTTATTTTTTCATTATCATTATTTCTTAATTAACCTTAACCCAAAAAATAATTGTGACCTTTTGAACTGGTGTAATTTAGATTGTTTGCAATTTGCTCGGAATGTTGAAGTAACTAAAAGAAAAAACATAATATAAAACATAAAATATAAAACTAATAGTAATAAAACAGTTAAAAATATAAATGAAAACGATAATACTTAAGAGTCAATCGAGTTTACAACCTTTATCTCATGCTACCTTACAATTTTATATTTCGGAACTAAATTGTTTAAATTTTCATCTTTTTTAAATCTAAACAATGGAAAAAATTATGATTAGAATGATTTCTGTCTTTCTGTAGGGATTTTTAATGCTTCCCAAAACCATACTGTATGATTATTGTCGAATCATTTGTAGTTTAATTTTCTTACTTGCTCGACAAATTATTTTCCTTCTAGAGAACGATGAAAAGATTACCACACCACTTTTCGAATTGGAATTCTAATAATAAAGATTGCTTTTTATGTAAAACATTTCAACAGTATTATGCTTAAAGTGTTAGGCAAACAATTATCTCTATAATAATCTGTAATAAATTAATTTTTTTCATCCCACACAATTATGAGGATGACTGGTTTCCTAATTAAGTTCTAATTAAAAAAAAAAAAAGGAATTGCAAAAAAAATGTCTATTTCAAAGCAAAATAAATTTACTTAAATTTTCTATATTAAAATATAAGTAAATTAAAATATAATTTCCATTACAAAATCGCATAGATATTTCATATGGAAGACAAATTAAAATTTCTGGAATGATTGGCGCCTTTGAAAAAGTTTTCAATTAGATACTCAAAGGCTACAAAAAGCAAACACTAGCTAAATTCCATTTTTCTTGCCCGATAGTTGATCTGAAGTAATTTTTGATCAGTTTTAATTTTGGAAAAGTTGTCTCACCTTTAGCAATGGAAACGGGTAAAGTTAGTAATACCACAAAGTAAGCATAAATAAGAGAAATTCATTCCATACAAAAAATTAATATTAAAAAAACTAAACAAAAAATGTCGGTCTATGAAATCACTATCCCAATTGTCGGTAATAGGATAGCGATTTCAAATTTTTTGTGTCATACTTTTTGTTTAATTTTTTTAAATTTGAATTTTTTGTATGGAATAAATTTCTAATATTTATACTTCCTTTATAATATAGGCTCTTGTGGAGTTTTTGAATTACCATCAAAGTAAAATTCTCACGAAAATTCTTTTTTCAAATTTGGCTGAATGTTAATTTTTAGTTTTACGCGAACGGAAAGCAGAGTTGGATTTTCGTAAAATTTTTGGGTTTGTTAGAAATTATTAAAACTATCCGGGGTCGATCAAATTTATCAAAAAATTCAATGTTATTAATATGGATTAACAAATTATAAATAACTTATAAGATACATAATAATTAAATCAAAATTTGCATGATATTAACCAAAGAACTGCCAAGATATCAATTTTTTTTTAAACTTAAATTTTAAACTGTGTTATAAATGTTAAAGCAAGAAATCTCTTTTTTTTTCATTCTTACATAAACGTTCTGGCTTATAAATGTGCATGTTTTAATAGACTAATAAATAGACTGGAGGGTATATTTTAGTGGAGCATATTATATGTACATTGTACATGTATGCAGGCCCGGCTCGAGGCGTGTGCGAACTGTGCACTGCACACAGGCGCCAGTAATGAAAAGGTGCCTACAAGCCAATATGAAATTTAAATTTCAACAAAAATAAATTTTTTTTTTGAATTTTTGATTTTTTGGAGCAAACGAACTATAAAATTGTCTGATATTGTTGTCTCGCAAAATTGAAAATGATGTTAATCCAGAAAACATTTTAAACTGGATTTATAACAATAATGTTGAAGAACTCTTTCCAAATGCACTGATTTAAGGGTACACAGAAAAAAAAGAGTAGCATTTTCATCTAAACTTCAAATAAAATCATCTAATGTTTGTGATTGAATTTTAGCCATTTAAACTGTTTAATTGCGCCAGCTATTCTTAATTAAATGATTTGCTACAAATCGTAATTATTTGTTTTGTTGAAACATTAAATAAAAAATGTATTACATATATTCATTTGATTCATTTACTAATTTAAATGAAATATCTAATTTGCATTATCCGTTTTTGACCCCTCAAATACAAAAAACAACTCAAACGTTTTTTTTTTGTTTTTTTTTAACTTTTTTTTTTTAACTTTTTTGGTTTTTTTTTTTGTTTTATTTTTTTCTTTTTTTTTTAAACTTTTTTGGTTGGTCACACATCTAAGTACTATCCCTAAGAGACATTGCTTTTTTTTTTTTTTGGCTTTTTTGGTCGGTCAACCATCTAAGTTCTATCACTACGAGATGTTGCTTAACCTTCTGTGTTCAATGTGATGTAGTCTTCCACTGAGCTATGTCAGTGATATACAACAATGTACTAATAGACAATATAAAATCGGTTTCTATGAAAACTTTCTACAATTGTCAAAGAATGTTACTGTACAATTCTACTATTTTTATAGTTGATATATTGAAATATTTATTTCAAATCCAATAATTAAATTTGTTGAATCACATAATGTTTATATAATTTCAAAATTTACCTTAATTTTAGTTTTAACAAATTTGTTTTAATATTTCAAATAAATGAATTGTTAAAAACAACCTATTGAATTTATTAATTCTTTCAGTTAATTATTTGTATTTTAAAACTTAAATCAATGAATTTTCATTAGAAAAATCATTTAGTTTTTTTTTTTTTTTTTTCAACTATTGAATTAATTAATTTGTTTAAAACATTAATTAAATTAAAGAAAGCTGATTTATTTAATTATGTTTAGTCAATTATTCTAATTTATTTTTTTCTGTGTAGTCCAGCACAATTCGTTTAAATAAAAAGTGCTAAATGGTAAGCATATTTATTTCACAATTTTATTTTTGTAAATTACTTTTGTTGATTTTATACAAAATTTCAATAATTGTATGGCTTTTGTTATTCTTAACTAACAAAAAATCACATTAAAAATAATATCATTAGTTATAATTAGAATTTAGTTTAGTAAGCTCTAAGTTTTTTATTTTATGTATAGTATGTATTTTATCATATACGTTATACATATACCAAAACTTGTTTTTTTTTTTATATTTTCAATTATTAAATGTGTTTTAAATGTATTTTCAATGTATTTAAAGCTTCAAAAAATTCTAGCATTTTTATCAAAATCACATATTATAATGGTTTGATAGACTATACTCAGCTCTAGCTTGTAAAGATTTCTTTAAAACATTAAAAAACACCTTATCTGTTCAAACTATTTATAACTATTTATAACATACTATGCTATAATAATGCTATAAAAAATTATATTTATATCTGGAGTGCGCTTCATTTAATAACTCAAACTGTGTGCAGTAAAAATAATTTTTTTCATTCGCACTTTATAATATGTTATAAAAAAAAGTTCAAAAATAAAAAATTTTCGTTCTTTGGTCAACAATACATTATAAACAAAATATTCCAAATGGCATAATATTAACCCTTTCACTGTCCAGTGCATCACATATGATGCACACATGTTTTAATCGTGACGCTTTGTGCATCATATATGATACACATTATGCCTATTTTCTCAATAAAATTTTTATTGAGACTTGTGAAATAAATATCATTTAAGACGTTGAGCGTGTAGAGAATGTTTTGTTTTATAAAAAGTGAACGTTTGGATACTGAAAAACTGTAAATTAGGAATATACATAGGACGAAAAATCATTTGTTTTAAGAAAAAATTAAACTTTATTCAAACAAAAAAAACTTACAAAAATCAATTATAACACTAACTTTATTCAAAAAACTTAATGAAAAACAAAAATATAAATTCAAAATCAAAAGTATAAGACAAATAAAACTTTTTTACGTGCATCATGTATGATGCACAGAACGTGTGACTAGTAAAAAACTTCAATATTGCTCCGTGTATCTTATGTGATTCACGTGATTTTTAGTACGTCGGACGTAGGGAGTTGCAAAAAATATTACTATGGGGACAGTGAAAGGGTTAATGTTACACCGTGAGAGAGGGAATCAGAGATAAACCATAATATTTAAAAAAATTAAATTATAAAACTTTATGTATGTAGTTCGTAATTAAGAACGTTGGAATGTTAGAATAAAAGTAATAATGTTTTACAATAATAATAAAAAATAAACCTTTATCACTACATTGACTAAATAGGCCATTTTTTAAAACAAAAATATTTTTTTTATATATTGCACTTTTTGGCAAAAATGCAACTAATAGAAAACGTCAAACACTGTTTGAGCGTATCTGGATTGGTACCTTACTATTTTAAAATTATTTTGCAATTTGA
This sequence comes from Hybos culiciformis, assembly GCA_964007475.1. Classification (NCBI taxonomy): domain Eukaryota; kingdom Metazoa; phylum Arthropoda; class Insecta; order Diptera; family Hybotidae; genus Hybos; species Hybos culiciformis. Next base: position 38,757 of record CAXFZM010000180.1, read on the forward strand.
AAATGATTATTTCCATTTTGAAAATGATTATTTCCATTTTGAAAATGATTAATTCCATTTTGAAAATGATTATTTCCAATTTGAAGTTGAAAATTTATAGAAAATTTTGCTCTAGTTGTTATTACAAAACTAAAATAATATGTAATATATTAAGGAAGCTTCTGTATGCACAGTATATAAAAAATATATTTTGTTCATCATTATATTATACAATTTTTTTTATTAAAATCTATTTTTCTATTTGTTTAATGAAATTTTAAAAGCTACTTTGGGGATTGGAAAAATAGAAAGATTTGATTTTTTTTATTATTTTTATTTATATAACATTAAATTATTTTCATGGCTATATGTAGGCGAGAATTATGTCGTCATAAGTAAATAAATTTATAATTTATATCTTCTTACATACACAGAAAGAAATTTGCTCTTACTGAAAACTAAAAAATGCGTTAAAATCAACGAAAATTTCGTTGATTTTGCACATACGAACATTTCGTTGAAAAAAGAACGTTGTTCGTTAAAAAGTTCGTTATAACCCAAAACCAAAAACCTTTTTTATTTTATTTTAGTTTTTTATTTTATTAATTTTTTTTATTTATTTTTCTAATTTTTTTAATTTTTTTTTTTAATTTTTTATTTTTTTTATGCCCCGCTTGTCCTAAACATTCCACTGTCCTAAACATTGCAATCCGCCAACTCTGCCACTCAGCTACGAACTAAATTTACGGCAATGTGTAAAATGGAAAATATAAGTTCTGTATGGATTGAAATTTTTGTTTCCCGTATTTAACGATTAACGAACTTTTTTAACGAGTACTAAAAAAGGTTAGTTTTTCTGTAATGTGAAAAAATACGAAATTCACGTTATCAAAACCTACATTTTCTGAAATTTTCTTTATTTCAACGAGACTTTCAATAACGACCTTTTTTGGCGTAAACGTTACGACCTTATTTTTCTCCGTGTAATTGAAGTCATAATATATAGAAATAAACAAATATTTTTTTATGTCTCATAAGTTTTTATGATAACATCACATTAATATACTATTAATAAAACTCTTCATCCAAATTCATTAAAATTGATAAAATAATTATTGGATATTACTGGTGGGAATATTAAAAAGAGTGTTGAAAAAAAAATTGGAATAATATAAAATTATTATTTTTTCTTAAGTGCTTTTATTTTTCAAGGTTGATGAAACCATTATTATACGCATTTTTTTAACTCAGCGAGAAAATACAAAGCGGTATACACATAAATTCTATTGGATTACTACGGTAAGTTTTTGGGAAAAACGGGCTTGAAAGAACTACAACTCAAAATTAAGGTGACAAAAACAATATGAAGACCATGTTAAAAACTTTTTCATTCAATTCAATCTTTCCCTGTTCCCTGTTTCTTTTTGTTAGGTGTTTCGTTTAATAAATAATTTAAATTCAATTTACAATTTGTGTGCGTAAATGATTTAACATACGAAATTGTATCTTCTTATGCTTGCGATAACATTTTTAAAGTAAACAAACTATTGAATTCCATCACCAAAATTATTAGATGATTCATCACCCATCAGCCGTGTAGTTGAAAAGTAAACAAAACTTTTCGTAGGGATAATAAATAAAAAATTCCCACTAGTTTTAAAATAAATTTAAATTGAATAATAATGAAGATAAATTAATAAAAAATAAATTTTTTATAAGCTTATTAAAAAAAATTAATTTTAAAATGTCGAAAATAAAATAAAAATCCTTTCTAGGTTATTGTTGTTTTTTATATTTATTTGTTTTTTAATGTTACATATTTTCAGAGCCGTAACTAGGGTATGGCGAACATGGCTCCGGCTATAGGCGCCTGATTAACAAGGCGCCTGATTAAAAAGGCGCTCACTCATTTTACATTTTTCGAATTTTAAACAGTTTTTACTTAGAAAACATGATTTATTACAGCTTTATACAAAATTTCAAAATTCAAAGTTTAAGTAATTTTCTTCAAAAATAATTTTTGTAAATTTGCTAAATTATTTAAAAATTATTTGAATTTTTGTCGGGAGGCCAGTAGAATCGATTTATGATTTTCAAAAGCAACAAAAATATTTGCTACTGATATAGGAAAATTGATAGTTGAATTTAATGAACGGTTTTTAAAATTGTTTAGATTAAAGATTTCGAATCCGTTTTGAGTTGAAACGAATTCAGTTGACGTAAAAATTCAGCTGGAATTGTTAGAACTGCAAAATGATTTGTTAGGTAAGCAGGCATTTTCAGATGATATAAGCAATTTCCTAAAAATTTACTTAACTGAAAATGATTATCCAAATATAAGAAAACCTTTTTTAAAGATCATTTCTTTATTCGGTACAACGTATAACTGCGAAAGATTCTTTTCGGGGTTGAAATTTACAAAAAATTCTTATAGAAGCAGATTAACTGACAATAATTTACGAAATGAATTAAGAATTTCAAACACTCAATTAGATTATAATGTAAAAGAATTAATTTAAATAAAAAGAATTCAATTTAAAATTGTGTTTTTGTTTTGCGGTCAGTATTTTTATTTTCGTAAAATTTTGGTCATTCGTTTCATGATTTTTGTGCACCCCTGGTCTAGATTCATGATGGAATTAAATAAATCAGTGAAAGATATTTGTTCGGAGTATTCAGAATTGAATTCCGGTGAGATGCTGAATGCTTTAAATTTCAAAGTGCGGAAGAATTTCCTTAAATTTTAAGGAAATTGTTGCACTTGATTTGTGTGAAACATAATTGTGGCTGGCTAGTGGGAAGAGAAGTTTTAGCAAACTTAAGCTCATTAAAAATTACTTGCATTAACAATGAAACAACATCCCTTAAGTGCGGATTGGCTATATTGTCAATCGAATATGATATTTGATATGTTTGAAGAAGAAAATTTTGATGAAATAATCAACGAATTTGCAAACATTAAAGCAAGAAAAATCAAATTAAAAAAATTTCTAAGCATTGAATTTGTTGAAATTATTGCATTTGTTAAAAATCAACAAAAGTATTAATTTCAAATTGAATAGTTATGTTGAATTAATAAAGAATTCATGTTATCTTTTTTTCGTACAATAGCATTTAAAATAGATCAAAATTAAAAATTGGAAGATAATTTTTTGTAAGGTGGTTGAGATATTAGGCGCCATTTTAAATGTTTGCCATAGGCGCCGCAAACTCTAGATACGGCTCTGCATATTTTCATAAAAATAAATTAAAAATCATTTTTAAAAAATTATTGAAATGTTGAAATAAAAAAATTAATTGTGATAAAATCAAAACATATTTTTAACTGGATTTTTTTTTTTGATGAATAATTTTTAATACAAATTTTTAGTGCATATATATTCATAAAATGAGATTAGATTTAAATTTATTTTCAAGGCATAAAATAAAAAATGGTTTCAAATACAGGAAGAAGGTAGGAACATATTTACAAGTACAGGAAGAAGGTAGGAACATATTAACAGAAGTACCCAGGTAGAAAAACAGCCACGTGAGTGCAGTTGACGTCCACAAGTTCGATTTTTCCGAAACTTGGTGGAGAGTAGAGGGCGGTTCTACAGTCGAATAATAATTTATGCAAAAGAATTCGGTGTGATGTTTTGTTGACAATTTTTCTTTGCCTTGAATTCTGCTCCAACAACCACTGATTGCACGCACGCACGCTTAGCGTCTTGCGGCACACAAATTGATATCATTTCTTTTGTGTGATGAATTGAATTGTGTACGCAGCTTGCGTCACGAGTTTTAACTGCGCCAAGAAGTGTTTTTAGTTGATATAACTATTTTTCGAAGGTAAATGAATATATAAAAATATTTCGAAAAAACTTGACATTTAGGGAGACATTTGGAAATTTTGGGTAATTTTTTTGATTTTGGAACATTTTTGATTTTGGGACATATGTGGATTTTGGAACATTTTTAATTTTGGGACATATTTGGATTTTGGAACATTTTTGATTTTGGGACATTTTTGATTTTGGGACATTTTTGATTTTGGGACATTTTTTGATTTTGGGACATATTTGGATTTTGGGACATTTTTGATTTTGGGACATTTTTGATTTTGGCAATTTTTATGATTTTGGGACATATTTGGATTTTGGGACATTTTTGATTTGGGACATTTTTGATTTTGGGATATTTTTTGATTTTGGGACATATTTGGATTTTGGGACATTTTTGATTTTGGGACATTTTTGATTTTGGGACATTTTTGATTTTGGGACATTTTTGATTTTAGGACATTTCTTGATTTTGGGACATTTCTTGATTTTGAGACATTTTTGATTTTGGGACAATTAGGATTTTGGGACGTTTTAATTTGGGACATTTTTGGGACTTGAGCCTGAGTGGAAATCATATTGGAGAGTGATTGAGTGAAATGAAATTATTGAGCGTCGACCTTTGACTGCGAAATATATTCTGTCCTCAAACAAACAATCAAACAAACAAACAAACAAACAAACATACTATTCGGTTATCTCAAGGTAGAGGTCATGATTCAAATATCCGGTCATAACTTTTGAACTATTGACCCCATCCCCTCATGCTAAGTACCGTTGGAAAGGTCTTGAGACGTAGATACGAAAAAGGTCAAACGTCATCCAGAAAGGTCAAACGGTCACCAAGTTATAGGCCAAAAACTGAAAAGGTGAACAAAAATTCAAATGACCATAACTTGATGACCTTCTGACCTTTTTGGATGACATATGACATTTTTCGCATCTACGTTCCAAGACCTTTCCAACGGTATCTAACATGCGGGGCTAGGGTTAACAGTTCAAGAAATCGAAAGTTAGCTGTATATATTGTCGTGAAGCTTCACACGTAGAAGTGCTTGCGTCACTCGGGGGACTCCCGTCCCCGGTGATATGATGTACATATTTAAATTATTCATTCGGAAATTACACTTATATTGCATTTATAAAAATTTTCATAAATTTATTTTCTCATACAGGAATAAAACAAAACAAAAAAAAATATGTGTATTCTTACAAAATATTTTGATAGAGCAGATAAAAATTTCAAATTTCACATTTTAGAATTTTAGAAACACATTGGCACTATCTCTATAATACAGATTAAATATTATATAAAGTTTTGAATTTACGGATTTGTATATTTTAACGTTTTTAAATATTATTTTGAAACATATTTATTTATCTATATCTAAACTAGGGCTTGCAAAAACCCGGAATCCCGGTTTTCGGTTATTTAGAAAATAAAAAACCGAAAACCGGTTAAAAACCGGTTTTTTTTCAATAAAAAAAGTACCTTGCGTATTACTTCGAATGCAATGAAAAATGATACCTATAAAACCAAGTAAAAGAAATGAATATACACAAAAAAATTTAGAATTGGAATTAGATTTTATTCAGGGATTTATTGTTAATAGAAAAATAACAAACGAAAAAAGTTAACAAAACATAATTTCATTATTTACTTATATAAAAAAAGCAGAAAAATAACAAACGAAAGAAAGAAAGCAAATAAAACATATATTAATTATTTAAATATATAACAAAAAAATCAAGTTATGGTAATAAATTTTTTTTAATAAAATAATATTTAAGGAAAATTAATGCCTCCAACATATTAAATTTCATTGATGAACGTAATTTGGTGCAGAAATTTCCTGCGATTGGAAAAACTCGCTCACTCTCTGTTGACGAGGGTTGAATTGATGCCAGAGCTTTCAATAATTTTTCGACTGTCACCGGTTTTTGTTTATTGACGACAAATATTTTCAACTCTTTTTGGAACGATTACTCTCGAAGACGATGACGATGATTCTCTAATAGCGCTGGAATGTGTAATAGCGTGAATCGAAAACCCGTCGTACGCTGCACATTTGGCTAATAATTCTCCCAAAGATTCTCTCTTGATGAAAATAACCATATTTTACTTTGCTCTTTTCTGTTCTTCATTTTTCTTAAGATCGATAGTATGTTTTGCTCGAAGAGGATTTGCCAAAGTGTTCCCACCTGCACATTTTAAAACTGAATTGCACATACTGCATTTTGCCGTATTTTCAGTTTGTTTTTCGAATATTTTCCATACTACTGTTTTTTTGTTGTTCATATTCAGGCTAAAATAAAATATAATTAATTAATAATAATAATATAAATGTATTTTCAATCAAAGTACTTACTTTACTTAAAATTCAATTTATAAACGCGTAAATTATATTTATATTTAACACAGTTTATTTTTTTTTAATACACTTCTAACTCTAACAAAAATTATTAACTACATATTAACAAAAATATATAAATATCCCGAATCTCCCGAATTATAAAATTATTCGTTCGTAAACGGTAATAGTTATAATTATAACAGACAAAGGCAGATTTTTTTCTTTGTTTATTTTACTTCTTAATTAATTTTAAGAAATTTGAGAATGAGATTGAGAAATAAATATCTATATTTCTTTCTTTTAAAAAATTATTCTGTTTTAGAGAGAAGCTGTCATAACAGATTTATATTTTCTATTTTACTACTGCATGAATTTAGTACAAAAATAAAATTATTTATCACTTGAATAAACAGAAATAAATATAATTCACTTTAGGTTTTTTTTCGGTTTTTCCGGTTTTTTTTCGGTTTTTGGAAATTTGGACAAAAAACCGGTTAACCGGGTTCGGTTTTAACCGGTTTGCAAGCCCTAATCTAAACTAAACCAACATAATATTTTTTATATAACTTTTAGAATGAGAAAGTAAAAATATGATTTGGAAAAAAATGTATTTTATCAAATAGTAAATTTTTGCGCTATGAATTAGGACCTAATGAACTAAAACCTAAAAATCTCTTACAAGAACCTAAAAAATCTTACAAAAATTAAAAAAATCTTAAATGAACTATAGCATCTAAAAAAATGAACTAGGACCTAAAAAAAATTAACAAGAACCTAAAAGCGAAATGAACTAGAACCTAAAAATTTTAAACTTTTTTCTTTAATAGTAGCTAATTTTTTTTAGGTTCTCGTTCATTTTTTATTTAGGTTCTAGTTCATGTTTTTAGAATCGAGTTCATATCTTTTACTATACAATCTTAAATTTTTTCTTATTGTTTCCAGTTTATTTCTTTATTTTTATTATTCAGTATATCGCAAATCAACCTATGACAATTCAACGACTGGGTATGGTTGTAGTTCATTTTGCTCTTAAGGTTCTAGTTCTTTAGGTCCTAATTCGTGGCGCCAATAAATTCGATTTAGGAGCATAATTACTCAAATCCAAAACAACTTTTAGAATGAGGTAAATTCGATTTAGGATTAGGACTCGTTTTTTTAGATTTAGCTTCAATAGCTTTAATTGCCATATTTACTACAGTTCAAAGATTAAATTTTCAAGATTGATAAGATTCAACGTTTTTAATATTAACTTAATTTAATTTGCATAATTTATCAATAATATTTTAATTTATTTTGTTAAAAAAGAATCGAATTTAATGTATATGTTTCAAATTTTGTTATTTTACTATAATTGTACATAATACTATTATTTTGTATCGAAATTATTTTTAAATAGAACACAATTTTACCTGAATTTTAATTGAATTACCCATATATCATTTTGATGTTTTTTATTCATTTAACCCTTAATTAGAATAAAACGATTTTAAATCATTCAAAATGTTTTATACTGATATTTTTATTGAAAATATTTATACCTTACAACACCGCAATGTTATTTCCAATTAATTCAACAAATAACTTTTATTTTTTATGTAAAAAAAGTTATATAATATTATTTACATTGTTATTTTATGCAGATTTTGTGATGGCATTTACATAATAATGATTTTAGTGAAAAAAAATACATATGTATGATTTAGTCATAATATTATTAACGTAATAATACGTACTTTAAACGTGATTTATTTTGATGATACTTTTTTAATACTTGTTCAAGGGTTAAATTAAAAGTATTATGATTTTGGTATTGTAATATTTTCATTTTGTAATTTATATTGATTAACTAAATGATTATTTACTTATTTTTATTTGTTAAAATGCATTATAATATTAATTTTTTGACTTTGACCTTTATTATTTTAGTTTCTGTTGGCTTTAGTTTCGCATTTAAGCTTCTTTTAAACTTCTGAAGTAATTATTATTATTCGATTGGATTCTTTTATAATTACTAACCACTGATTCGATTTTGATTTTTTCAATACAAAAATATCCCCAAACTTTCACTAAATTACTTTTTATATAGTGTTGACTTTTAACTTTCATCGTCAGTGATTCACTTGTAGTAAACGATAAGTGATCACTCTTGAGGAATGATAAACAAAATAGAACGCGGTTCAACTTTTCGTTCACTGCTGGTTCACTGCGATGATTCATCAAGAGTGCACGAAACAAAAAGAGAATTCCTTTTCAAGGTTCATTCCTGATAAACTGGAGACAATTTTTTGCTTGAGGTGTAAAAATAAGAGACATGGAGAAACATGAGAAAAAAGTAAGAAGAAACAAAAAACACACGAAGCAGTCATAGGAACTGCTGAAAGAAGTTTATACTTAAAGCTTTAAACTATGAAATAACAATGGTAACAAATAATGGACTGCTTTTGGACTGATGGACTGATTTTTATTTTAATTTACATTTTGTACTGAGCAGCCCTCAATTCTACCCTCACTTCCGCCCTCACTTCAGCCCTCACTTCCGCCCTCATTTCCGCCCTCACTTCCGCCCTCACTTCAGCCCTCACTTCAGCCCTCACTTCCGCCCTCATTTCCGCCCTCACTTCCGCCCTCACTTCCGCCCTCACTTCCGCCCTAACTTCCACCCTCACTTCCGCCCTCACTTCCGCCCTCACCTCCGCCCTCACTTCCGCCCTCACTTCCGCCTCAGTTAAATCGAAAGTTAATTAATTTATTATCCATCAAACTAGGGTTTACAAAAACAATTGCTGGAAAAACTTTCAATTTTATATGTAATAGTTGTAAACAAAAATTTTTTATACGCAATTGTTGTGAAAAAAATACATTTATTGATTTTAGAATTACTTTACAATTTCGAAGCGGGTAACATAAAATGATGCTTTGGGTCACCCCGTGACCCACCGGTCATAGTTTGCGAACCGCTGCTATAGACTATACTATACACATATACATTATAAACTTCACTAGACCACAATATATTATTAAAAATGTTTTGAAAAAAACGTGGAATATATTTTGAGGGTAAAAGTTTTTATTTGGTTTCCTTTTTTTTGCAATTTTTTAGCTCGTTTTCCAGCAAAATGGGCTATGTATGTATAATTTGTTTTCATCAAATGTCCTTCCGTCCGTCCGCCACTGGAATGATCATAATTTTGTGACCAACAAATTGATGTTTATTCTTTAAATGTCAAAACATGTCTCGTTCACTTTCACTTCAACAAAAATTTGAGATTCTATCATTTGGGATTTCGGAGTTAGCTTTTCTCAATGTCAACTTCTCAAGGATTTAAATAATTTTCATTAAAATTTTTATAAATTTCAAATTTAATAAAGTTTAATTGATTTAATAATTAACGTCTGTTTTTTTGTTAATATCTTTGAATATTTACGATCGATTTTACAGACATGATTTCTTTAAGTAGATGGTGAAGTAAACTGAAAATTGTATTTTTTAATATTTTTTATCTAGGAAACTTAATAATTTGAAAATTACTAAATTTTTTTGAATTGTTTCGTCCTGGTATAAAGCATCTCTAGAATTGTAAATGATAGGTATCAAGTAAATCATTCTGATGAGTCCTAAGCTTGATACCAGGACGAAACAATTCAAAAAAATTTAGTAATTTTCAAATTATTAAGTTTCCTAGATAAAAAATATTAAAAAATACAATTTTCAGTTTACTTCACCATCTACTTAAAGAAATCATGTCTGTAAAATCGATCGTAAATATTCAAAGATATTAACAAAAAAACAGACGTTAATTATTAAATCAATAATTTGTGGACAAAAGATCGGTAATTGTCCAATTTGATAATTTCTTAACTTCAAAAAATTCACTCCTGGTTGGTAATACGAATAGAAAATTATTCCTGACGGTTTCCAAATGTGTGAACATAATAATATTTCAAAAAACATAGACTCACAACCTAGAGTCAATTTTGAAATACATAATACAAAAAAAGTTCTCATATGGCATTTGTCGGAAAATGAAACGCAATAATACCACTCAAGATTAGAATAGGAGAAATAAAAATAAGAAATTTAACAAAAAAAAAAAAAAAAAAAAAACAAAAAAAAAAAAAAAAAAAAAAATAATAATTGAATAGAGATTTCAAAAATTCATAAAGTTAATAATACAATTAATATATGAGGAATTTGATATTCAATTTATATCCAGAAATAAAACCTCACAGAACCAAAAAATAAAAAATCTTCATGCAATTTAAATAAAAATAAATTGTATAACATTCATCTCTAGAATTGTAAATGATAGGTATCAAGTAAATCATTCTGATGAGTCCTAAGCTTGATACCAGGACGAAACAATTCAAAAAAATTTAGTAATTTTCAAATTATTAAGTTTCCTAGATAAAAAATATTAAAAAATACAATTTTCAGTTTACTTCACCATCTACTTAAAGAAATCATGTCTGTAAAATCGATCGTAAATATTCAAAGATATTAACAAAAAAACAGACGTTAATTATTAAATCAATAATTTGTGGACAAAAGATCGGTAATTGTCCAATTTGATAATTTCTTAACTTCAAAAAATTCACTCCTGGTTGGTAATACGAATAGAAAATTATTCCTGACGGTTTCCAAATGTGTGAACATAATAATATTTCAAAAAACATAGACTCACAACCTAGAGTCAATTTTGAAATACATAATACAAAAAAAGTTCTCATATGGCATTTGTCGGAAAATGAAACGCAATAATACCACTCAAGATTAGAATAGGAGAAATAAAAATAAGAAATTTAACAAAAAAATAATAATTGAATAGAGATTTCAAAAATTCATAAAGTTAATAATACAATTAATATATGAGGAATTTGATATTCAATTTATATCCAGAAATAAAACCTCACAGAACCAAAAAATAAAAAATCTTCATGCAATTTAAATAAAAATAAATTGTATAACATTCATCTCTAGAATTGTAAATGATAGGTATCAAGTAAATCATTCTGATGAGTCCTAAGCTTGATACCAGGACGAAACAATTCAAAAAAATTTAGTAATTTTCAAATTATTAAGTTTCCTAGATAAAAAATATTAAAAAATACAATTTTCAGTTTACTTCACCATCTACTTAAAGAAATCATGTCTGTAAAATCGATCGTAAATATTCAAAGATATTAACAAAAAAACAGACGTTAATTATTAAATCAATAATTTGTGGACAAAAGATCGGTAATTGTCCAATTTGATAATTTCTTAACTTCAAAAAATTCACTCCTGGTTGGTAATACGAATAGAAAATTATTCCTGACGGTTTCCAAATGTGTGAACATAATAATATTTCAAAAAACATAGACTCACAACCTAGAGTCAATTTTGAAATACATAATACAAAAAAAGTTCTCATATGGCATTTGTCGGAAAATGAAACGCAATAATACCACTCAAGATTAGAATAGGAGAAATAAAAATAAGAAATTTAACAAAAAAATAATAATTGAATAGAGATTTCAAAAATTCATAAAGTTAATAATACAATTAATATATGAGGAATTTGATATTCAATTTATATCCAGAAATAAAACCTCACAGAACCAAAAAATAAAAAATCTTCATGCAATTTAAATAAAAATAAATTGTATAACATTCATCTCTAGAATTGTAAATGATAGGTATCAAGTAAATCATTCTGATGAGTCCTAAGCTTGATACCAGGACGAAACAATTCAAAAAAATTTAGTAATTTTCAAATTATTAAGTTTCCTAGATAAAAAATATTAAAAAATACAATTTTCAGTTTACTTCACCATCTACTTAAAGAAATCATGTCTGTAAAATCGATCGTAAATATTCAAAGATATTAACAAAAAAACAGACGTTAATTATTAAATCAATAATTTGTGGACAAAAGATCGGTAATTGTCCAATTTGATAATTTCTTAACTTCAAAAAATTCACTCCTGGTTGGTAATACGAATAGAAAATTATTCCTGACGGTTTCCAAATGTGTGAACATAATAATATTTCAAAAAACATAGACTCACAACCTAGAGTCAATTTTGAAATACATAATACAAAAAAAGTTCTCATATGGCATTTGTCGGAAAATGAAACGCAATAATACCACTCAAGATTAGAATAGGAGAAATAAAAATAAGAAATTTAACAAAAAAATAATAATTGAATAGAGATTTCAAAAATTCATAAAGTTAATAATACAATTAATATATGAGGAATTTGATATTCAATTTATATCCAGAAATAAAACCTCACAGAACCAAAAAATAAAAAATCTTCATGCAATTTAAATAAAAATAAATTGTATAACATTCATCTCTAGAATTGTAAATGATAGGTATCAAGTAAATCATTCTGATGAGTCCTAAGCTTGATACCAGGACGAAACAATTCAAAAAAATTTAGTAATTTTCAAATTATTAAGTTTCCTAGATAAAAAATATTAAAAAATACAATTTTCAGTTTACTTCACCATCTACTTAAAGAAATCATGTCTGTAAAATCGATCGTAAATATTCAAAGAAAGTTTAATTGAATTCTGATTCGAATAAGTATAAACTATTTGGGTAGATAGAGGTCGATAAGCGGAACATAGTCAGAGCTCAAGGATTCGTACTAGGGTTTAGATTTCGATGAAAACTGTAAATTACATGGTTTAAAATGATTTCTACCAAGAATAATTGTATTGGGTGGATTAATGTCGATTAGAGGAACAAAAAAAATGTTTAGAGCCCAAGGACTCGGATTAAAGTTTGATTGAAAATATTTATATGTGTACATATGTATGAAAGTTTTTTGTCCTAAATCGAAATGCTGAAAACGGACCCCTTACTAAATTTCTGATGCACTGTTCTAAATTTTTTTTCTTTATAAATAAAATATAATAAAACTTTATTTATTTTATTTTATTATTTTTATATGTATTTTTTAAACTCTATTTGACAGCAAAACATTTTTTTTTAACTGAGGAAATTACTACTTTAAGAGTTAAAAAAAAACTGTTAATTCGAAAAAAAAAAACTATATTAAAATTGAAAAAAATATTTTTATATACTTTCCATCATAGCAGCATAAAAAACAATAATAATTATGTATATTTCGCTTGAACAAAGTTTAAAATCTTTTTTTTAATCCTGCAGTATAATGATGCTTTGGGGACAAGTTTAATAACACAAACATAAATTTACAGAAATTGGTCGTGAATGGTATTATAGGTATAGGTACTCTATTCTATACTCAACCAAACAATAACAAAAGAAATAATTTAATTTTTTTTATGTTTAAGTTTTATTTAAAAGTTTTTCTTTTCTTATTTATAGTACGTTCAGTAAGTACAGATTGTCCTTAGCTAATGACAAAATCTTACGTTGCAGACAATTTGTACTTTGTGAAAGACAAAATCTGCCAGCTAAAGTCCTTAAATACGGACAAATTCTACAAAAAATCGTTCAGTAATGCAATCCTACCTGAAAACTTCTGCAAAGGGAAATTTTATAATTTCCCATAATATACATTGATAATTTTGATTAAAAACAAACAAAAAAAAGTTAATTTTAACAAAATTTTTTGTTTCCTAAATAAAATTTGAAATTTTATATTTTTATTTTAATAAATACAAAATTTTAAATAAAAATATAAAATGTTTAATAAAAATATAAAATTTTTAATTTTGTTTACATATTTTATCAAATTTAGTTCAACCCATATACTTTAAAAAGGTTTATACCGAGTTCTTGTTTACATTTCACTACAAGCTATTCTTCCTTTATGATGATTTTTTTTCAATCAATTATGCAAATTGAATAAAAATTTTCGATATCTTCCTTAGTTTTCGAGATATCAAACATTTTATCTTTTAAATAAAAATTCGCTACAACAAGAAAATATTAAGAAACTTCGTAAAGAAGGGAGAACGGCAACATGCATTAGCATAATGTTAATAAGACATAAGGTCAGGTGCTTTGTACTTTTAATATTTGTTCACCAATAGCATGAGAGTGGTTTCAGAAGTAGAAATACTTTTTCATCGGTGAACCACTAGTGAATAGGAAGTACTAATTCATGTTGAATTGAGGCAAGATCTCTTTTAAAAAGTAAATTGTTCGTACTTTTTTGCTCTATTAAAGAACTTGTAAGCAATATTCAGCATGATTCAATACAGAGTAGGAAACAGAAATATATGTAAAAAAAATACATTAACTCAATTTTTGTTCATGCATTTTACTAGACAATTTGTATTAAGTGAGTTTTATTTTTCATAATTTTTATGTGTTAAAAAAGGGCAGAATTTTTGAAATTTCATCAAATTTGTATTTCCTTAAACAAAATACATGCATATCATTAATAAATGTTACAAATGATTCTTCAAAATTTGAAATAGAACAAATGACACATTTCAATATGCCCATATAAATTTTTTTAATGTATATGATTTTAAAATGAAATGTCACAGCTGTCCTTTTCGTAGGGGTTTGCAGAAGTTATTTGCAAGATTTTGCAGAAATGGGAATTCCTTAGCTACGGGCAATCGGTACTTACTGAACGTACTATTAATAGTATACGATTGGAAGTCACATAAATATTTTTTTCTATATTTTAGATGTTAATAAAATAATTTTATTAATTAAATTTACAATTTTCGCAGTCGGATATGATGAGGTCGGTTAAGTTGCAATTGAATATGACGGAGGGATTGCCTATGACTTGTCCCTACCCAAACACTTTTACATAAAAAAACATTTTGTTTTTGGTTGGTTTTCACGGACCTCGTCGCGATTTTGGCCGATTAGTTACGATCATATTTGAACGGGTAAATTTATTAGTATTTATAATTTTCACGGATAACAGCGTCATCTGCCGATTCGAAATCCGAACTAAAATCTAAGCCTAGGCCTTATGCTTATTTGTTAGAAGTTTGGAGACATTTTCTCAAATATTTAGCATTTTTTCGTGGTTCCAAACCTGAACTGAAACCTAAGAGCGGTCCTTAATAATGTATGCTAGAAGTTATTATTTCAATCCTTAAATCTAAACCAATCCAATTTGTAGGATGACGTATTCAAAAATAAAAATGCAATCAAATATATGTTTTTTTCCTTTTATTGTATCCTCTATCACAGCTAAACACTTAATTAATAATTAAAAATTTATTTTAAATTTTTATAAGAATATTCAAAGTATAGAATTAACGTTAGGTACATTTTAGATTTTATTTCCATTGTATTCAAATCTTTTATATTATACGAAGGTAGATTACTACCGTATCACATGATATTATATTAAATTTTATAGTGCTTAAGCCTACAAATTTAAAATGGTTATAATTTTATAAAATAATTAACATAATTATGTAATATTGCTCTCTTAGGTGACTTTTAAGTACGGTGACCAGACATACCCCATTCTGGGGTAGGCTACCCCATTTTTGAGTGAATTTTCCTCAAATACCCCTTTTCCAAAATCTGTAATGGGGTAGGATAAAATACCCCAAAAACTCCAATTTGAAATTGATTATTTCCATTTTGAAAATGATTATTTCCAATTTGAAAATGATTATTTCCAATTTGAAGTTGAAAAGGTATAGTCTATTTCAGCATTATTTATTCATAGGGAATATTAGTAAATAGGCAGGAGTCGAATATTTTTGGGTAAAATTCCTAAATAATTATAGTTCACCTAATTTGGAAAAAACTATTAATTTTATATTTACATTGCCTAATTCAAATGCAACGAGTGAATGCATTTTTTCATTAATGTTTAATACATTGAGAAAGGACAGGAAAGGACTCGACTAAACATTAGTGCTGTTGCATTTGAAATGATGGTAAAAACTTAATATTCATATTCATGTAAAAAATTCTATGATTTCGTTTCCAAAAATAATTCGTTACTTAAAAAAATGAGATCCAATAATAAATATTAAATTTGGCTTTTAATTTAAGTATGTTGATACAATTTTAATTTTTGTGATTTAATTTTCTCATTTTTTATTTATTTTTTGTTAGTTATTACTTATTACATAGAACTAAAAAGTTTGTTTTATTTTTTTACATAGTGAAAAACGCAGTAAAAAACCATTAATAAAATACTACCCCAAAAATAAATTTTTGATCTGGTCACCCTACTTTTAAGCGTCGACATTATTGGCATATTTGTAAATTCAATATTCGAATACTGCTGAAAATTCTATCTTTATTTGATTCGAAATTTCGAGTTATTTTTATTTATTAGATTATTTCATTTGATCATGAATGTATATTGGTTTTCTTTAAATCACAGTTAAGACGAACTCTGTAAAAAAATGATTTAAATTACAATATGTATAACACACAGATACTTGACTTTTCGGTTGACTTTTTTTATCATAAATTAAATCCTTTAAGACTATTCAAATGCTAAAAAACTTTCACATTTCATTTATGTAAGTATAGTTCATAAAAATAAATTTCAAATTTAAATAAAATTTAAAAAGAAAATGTTATGAGACATTTTTCGAAAAAATCCTTCAAAAAAATTTTTTTTGATATCAAAAGTTTTGAATCCTTAATGTATTCAACTGGTTCTTTTTAACTTCTGAAAATAAAACACATAAATATTGTATACCGCATTAAAAAATTTTTATTAAATAAAAGCATCATCAGAATTTTATAAAAAAGTTTTTGTCGTCATCTCAAGAAATTCACATAAAAAAAATTACATTTCGAAATCAACAATACAGCACGAAATCAAGATTTATGTGCAAGGAAATAATAGGATTTAAAAGTATGTAAAAGTAAAAAGTACATACATATATATAATCAAAAGTTTTTTTTTATTTAAGAATAAATATCTTAAAATAATTGCTGAAAACTTGAGTAAAAATTTGTCTTAAACTGTCAGGTTTCTTATTTTTAAGAATCATATTTGAGCTCCCGTCCGCCAACGTGATTGAATGAAAAATATGTATATCGGTGGAATATTTGGGGTCTATATTATCATAATCCTACGGCATGTTCCGTTGCGTGTTTAATTCTTACCTCGCGCTGTTATTTCTGTTAATTTTTTTGTTGTTTACTTGATTTAATGTTATTTTTAAAATTCCAATTGAAGCTGATTACAGTATTTCCAGTTTTCCTAAATAATCTGTCGAGAATTTAGAAAAAAAAATTTGTGTTTAGGCAGCGCTGGATTTACGGATAGACACACTACTTAAGTATAAATAAAAGATAAAACCGATAAAAAAAATTTAAAATTTTCAAAAATAAATAAATTTTTCTGTTTGTAATTAATGTACAAAAAAATTATAAAAACGTATTTCGAAATGTATATCTTGAGAATTTATCTGTCACTAGCACATTGCTCTGCTGAAAGCTCTTTTTCTTCTTACAATAGAACTAAAACTTATCTTCGATCACAATTGGAAGAAACGAAATTAAATTAAATAGTAAATTGAGCTCATTAAATAATACAATTTGTTTCTTATTTAAATTCAAATAACTCTAAAATTCTCTAAAAGTACCTAGAGGCAGAATATTCGTAAATCCGCTCCTGTGTTTATTGCAAAATAATATTTATTCATAGTTAATTAAATAAAATATTATAAACGAAACTAATTCGTATAAAAAAACATAAACAATAAGAACGAAAATAAAAATTTGTTAAGACCATTAAAGCAAGTAAAACAAGTATCTGCTTTAATTGCTCGCAATTTTCATGTAATTCAAACTAGCACAGATTTTATCTCAAATTATAACAGAAATTAAAAATTTTGAAATAAGTCAAAGCCAGAGCTTTGCAGTTTAAAAATAAAAAAAAAATAGATTTGATTTTTCTGTTAATATAATAAAGGTTAAAATTTCCATAAACATTAATTGAGCAAAAAAAATGCACAAACACTAGGTAGAAAAAGCTTGAGTACGGTCTCGTTTTCTTATTTTTAGCTCAACATGTTGACAATTTTTGTTTTTTTCCAAAATTAAATTTTGAGAAATTCAAATTTTTGGAGCATACCGTACAGTCGGTTTAATGTAGCGTCTCAGAAATTAACCAGTCATTTAAAAGACAATTGCATGTAGATAATTTTGCACCATATAATTTAATCCCTCATTCATTAAACACAAAAGACTAAAATGTATATATAAATAACATATAAATATGTAAAACCTCAACATTGAGTAATGTAAACATTCTAATCGTATCATAGTTTGGTGGTAAATGAGACAAGAAAAAAACAGTTTTTTCTTATCATAAATTTCTTATATTCAACTCATTACGTTTTCGCTGCATAAACTTAGGTTTTAAATTCTATCTTGCTTCGTTGGAGGATTAAAAACAATCAGAACGTGCTTTATAGAGAAAATTTTTCCAATTTTTATGTTGAATATTTTTATATTTTACAAACCCTTAAGAAATTACAAAAAAAAAAAAAAATTCACATTTTTGAATATTTAGTTTCTAACAAAATTCTTGGCGCTTGTGTCTGATAAAAAAAACAAAGAAGAAAATGTCTTTGCAATAACTCAAATACAATGCAATATTAAATACTGTTGCGGTGATTTTATCTTAAAAAAAAAAAATAGAAAAAAAATAATGATAAAAAAATAATGATAAAATTACACAATCATTTTTTTTAAACCTAATTAAAGTAAAAACAATAATTGCATTTTTTTTATCCATTTTTAAGTTGGAATAGGTTAAGTTAAAAATAAAACACATAATTTACAGAATAATACACCTGATGTAATATTTTGTAAATTTTGCATAATTACCTTTTTTTTGTTTTTATATGAAATTGTTTTGATTAAAAATCATATAAAAGAATCGATTTCTTTTATAACAATTTGATATTGTATTTTTCCACAAAACAAAAAAAAGGTAAATGATGTTTTTGTTTGTTTTCCCTTTGTCTTTAGGTGCTGGAACTTGCCATCCGAAGCTTAGTGGAATTTATCTCACTGGCTTAAGATGACAAGTCCAGGGGTGTTTTACTAGAATGTGAGCCACACAATTGCCACTTCTAGTAAAACCCAAAAGCCCGTTCTTTGTGGAGGATTCTTGGGTATATCCAAGAATCCAAAGCTAAGACATCGCTGGTAACCACATGGGTACTCCCTAGGAGAATCCATACTACGTTGTGGTACTACAACTGGCTCATCTGCCACTGATTTGAATCCAACAAAATGGAACTTTTAAAAAATCTTAAAATCACTTTTTTTATCGATTTTGACCACATGGTGTGTGTAGCTTGTATAAGCAATAGGTTCGTTCACTTCGGTGTTCGCTTAAAAACTACCTTGTGTCAAAACAAAAATTTGATAGTAGTTAGATCAGCCATTTTTACTTTGCATGACAGAAAAAATTAGCTGATCCACAACACAGCCCAACCCACATCACAATCCTCTCCCTTACTATATAATTATATTTAATTTCAAATTTATTTAAAATAAATAAAATTATTTGAAAATAATAATATTGAGACTTATACATGGGTAGTTTTACTGAAACAGGCGTAAAACTAAATAAAAAACATAAATTGAAAAAAATTATTTTTGAGGCTTAAATCGAAACTTGTTAGATTCTTCAGATAATTTTGAACTTATTTTCAAAGGGAACACGTATTTTTCGATTTTTTAAAAAAAATTAGCTTAACACGGTAATGACCAAACTGACACGGAAATGACAATACATATTATTTTCTGTATTACTTCTTTAATTGAAAAAAAATAAATGAAATCAGATTTAATATATATTTAATTTTTTTTTTCTCTATCTAAAAGTATATTTTCACATTTCCAAGTACCCATACCATAGTGAGAACATTGATATAAACAATCCAAACAACTCAATTCTCGCATGTGTATAATTGGGAGAAACTTTCACCGGAAACAATTTGATGAATTTTGAGTGTTCCCTTAAAAGGTTTTAAATTTTGTGGTATAAATGCAGCAACGTTGTCTATAGCATCATTATCAATTTATTTTTTTATTTTATTTATATATATTAGTATACGAGATACTTTATTTACAAAATTTTACAATTTATTTATCTTTTATTTTATTTTATTTTATTTTTATTTTTTTTCGACTAAGCTCTATCTATTTTTAATAAAAATTACGCAATTCCTTTTAAATCTAGAAAACTGGTGTTCTTTTTTAATATAATTAGGTTAAGTGTTGAATAATTGTAGACCCCTGTAGAAGAAGGAATTCTGAGCTGCAGTTGTTTTTTGGATTTGTATTCTAAAATTGCCCACGTTCCTCAATCGATAAGGTTGCACCTCTTCCACATAATTAATATGTTGCTTTAAATAATCTGGTGTCATTCCATTTTTTATTTTGAAAACGAAAACTAATGAATTACACTCTAACCGCTGACGTATATCCAGCCATTTCAAACTTTCCAGCATAAAACTAATTGGTGTGAGATTACCACATCCCAGTATACATCTCACCACTTTGTTTTGGAGTTTCTGAAATCTATCTATTTGGCCTTGGTTGCAACAAGAAAAAAGTATAGATGAGCAGTACTCAAAATGTGGTTTTATTATTACATTGTATATGTTTACAGCTGTTATTCTGTCTATTTTACACCTTATTCTTCTTAAGAAACCGATCTTCTTCCCTATCTTTTTACATATGTAATCAACGTCTCCATTTAATTGAATATCTGAACTATTATTTATTTCCATCATTTTAGTTTTTTTCTCGTTTAGTTTAAGTTTATTCATGTTTAACCATTTAATTATTCCATTCATATCGCTCATAATTTTACTTATACATTCATCTTCATCATTACCTTCTGCATAAATTAAAGTATCATCTGCATAAAATATGTATTTACATTTTCTTATTACCTCAGGCATATCGTTTATGTAAATAATAAAAAACAAGGCTCCTAGAATTGATCCTTGAGGAACGCCGCATTGAACAACTTCTGGATCCGAAAGATTGTTGTTGACCTTGGTTCGCTGGGTCCTATTAGATAAGTAGTTCGAAAACCATTTCAGTTCATTATCCTCAATTCCATAACATTTCAACTTCCTTAACAATATATTCCTGTCGATTGTTTCAAATGCCCTTTCAAAGCCTAAGAAAAGAGCAATTATTTTTTTTGTTCTCCTTTACATTTACATTTATTTACAATATAATTCACCGCTGTTTCAGATGAATATTTCTTCCTAAACCCTGATTGAAAATGTGACAGAATTTTATTTTCCTCAATATATTTTTCTAGCTGTTCTTTTACGACCTTTTCTAATATTTTTTCAAGAGTTTGCAATGAATTTAAGGGTCTGAACTATTCACATTTTTTAGTTTTTGGAACTTTTTCAACCGGTGATATAATAGATTCTTTCCATACTTCTGGGAATTCCCCGGTTGTTATAGATTTATTGATTATGTTAAGCAGCCTTGGCCCAAGAAAAACCCAGTTATCTAGGATCATTTTAGGGTTTATTTTATCATTATCTGACTTATTTTTTAGTGATTTGCATACAGCTTTTAGTTTATTCAGACTAATTTCTGCAAATTTGAATTTGCATTGCATTTGATTTGTATGGTTATTATAAGGTACAATTTCGATTGATCCTCTAATTTCTTCCACACTATTTATTAAGTATTTGTTAAAGTTATTTGCTATATCTAAATTATTTTCACATTCGTTTCCTTTAAATATTACACTCTGGATTACACTTTTCTCTTGTTTTAGTACCAAAATTTTTTATTTCTCTCCACATTTCTTTTTGTCCATTTGCTTTATTAATTTTATCGGAAATGTAATTATTTTTTGAATTTTTTACTTTTAAATTATATTGATTTCTGATAATTTTGTACTGATTCCACGTTTCTCGAGTTTTAATTAATCGCGCTATGTTATATTTCTGTATTTTATTTGCTTTTAGTATTCTTAGTTCATTGCTAAACCATTTATTAGTTTATTATCACAATTAATTTCTTTTTTATAAGTAAATTTATTTACGGTATTGTTCAAATGACAGACCAAAAAACTCTGCACTTAAATTAATATCACAAGTGGAATCTCTTAATTGAATCTCTTAATCTCTTAAAAAAATTATCAATGATAAAAAATTTAATTCCTTCACAGTTTGATTGAAGAATTTTCATCAAATCCGAAATATTTGTTACATCGTGACACAATTAACGAAACGATCAGGCAGTTCTCTTACATACTCCTCCAATTCCATCTGAAGCCCCTTTGCCATGTCCAGATTCAGAATAATTCCACGTAAATCTCTTTAATCCCAAACAATAATATTGTAATCTATTACCCAAAAAGTGAAACATTGATTTATTTCTGTACTGCGTAGCAGGACTGTCACTTAAAAAATGTAAAGTTGTAACAGTACGTGGAAGTGATTTCAAAATATGGAAAAGATGTGCCCAGATAGCAGAAACATTATGTACTAGCGAGGAACTCAGTGTACAGTAACTTAGTTTTTGTTTGATCACCAAATTTAGAATAAACGACGACTGCGTGCAAAGTAATCTGTTTTCTTGACCCACCAAAATGAAAATTTTGAATTTCTTCGGCATATTTAATTGAATAATTCTCACTAAAGTCCATGTGTATCAAAACTTCATTCATGTTTAAATTTTCCTTCAGGCTACGGATTTGAAAGTGTTGGTGTAAAATTTTTCCTTCGTGAATTAAAAATTTCGGTAGCATCAAATTAAATTCTTTTATTAAATCTGTAATTTTAGTTTTTATGGCGTCTTTTGTGATTTTATTGACAATTTTTTGAATTTCTGTTTTTTTGAAAAAAATTTCTTCCTTTTTATTAATCCATTTAAAATATATAACTTCTTTTTCGGAAACATCAAGAAAAGATAGTCCTTACAAACCAAGCAAGTTCTTAAAAGACACTGCACAGATAAAGAACAACATACAGAATTAATTATATCTGTTGTAGTTTTCTCAGAAATAATTTTATTGCACGAAAGACTGGAAATTATAAGTTCCATATTTGCGTGAATAAAACATTTGCACGTTTCCCTTTTCTCTTTCATTTGTTTTATATAGAAAGGGCAACTTCGGCAAAATAATGAATAACTGCACGAGTTTTCTGGATATATTAAGTTAAATTTTTTATGTAAATTTTTTAAATTATCATTAAGAAATCTTTTTTGTTTGACATGACCGCTTTTTCTGACAAAGTCCTTTTTACCAGGACACATTCGAGAATTCTCGTCTTCTTCTAGGAATTTAATAATTTTACTTATAAGCTTTCTATTTAGTTTAGATTTTCTCAATGTATTCAAATTTAGATAAGATTTTGAAATTTTTTTTCGATTTGAAAACGTACACCTACTAATTATTTGATATTTTTTCAAAATTTTGCCAGAAATCATATTAGTGAATATTTGTTTTGATTTGAAACCGTTTAATTTAGAATAATTAAGACTTAGTTGCTCTTTCAAAGCTTCTAACATCATCAAGTTTTGGGAAACAGCTGATGGGCCGGAATCAATAATGGTATCCACTTTCTGCATTAGGACATCTTTTTTATAATTTTTACATTTAATTTTAAGACGAATGAACCGCAATTTATATTTATTGACTTTTAATTTTAAATTTTTAATTTCATTGTTCATTTTTTTAATTTAAGGCTTATTACTTTTCTATTACGCGCGCGATTTGTCAGTCGAGAATCTTTTTTTGGTTGTAATATAGGACTGGCACATTAACTTCATCTTCACTTTGTGGTGCAGTATTATTTTCTAAATTATGTTTCTTTTCATTTCTTTCTTTTCGAGATTTCCTTTTATTTTCTCTCCCTATTTTTCGTTGTTTTCTTGATTTCTTTCAGACATAGGCAGTGGTCGAAGTGGCAGGCTAAAAGTGGTGGGATGGTTAGAAAAAATTTAAGAGCAGGTTGATGCTCATGGGGTTTCTACCTCTTTGTCCTTTTTTAGTAGAAAAATGACTCATCCAAACAACTTTATTTTAATTTTACCAGCTTCAACCCTTGCGTTGCGTCTTTGTTGTTCCTAAATCATTTAATGAACTACAGATAGAACATCCTACTCCACTTTCTTTAACTGTTGTATTTATATGTTTCTAACTTTTCACACCATTGTGTTTTGTGCCTGGTAATCTAGGAACTTTAAAGTATTGTGCTCCTATGATGTCCTATCTTGGCTTAATGTACTAAGTACATTCATTCAAATGTTTTTTTTCCTCCGCCTTTATGACTCCTGCTGTTCTTCAATTTTTCTTTTTTAAAAATTTAACCATTTACAAAAAAAAAAATTTAAACAAAATTTGGTAGTTAACTAAAGATAGAGAATATTCAAAATTTGATCGGGTAAAAATTTGAATTTACGAAAAGCTGCGAAAATTGTTACAAAAAAAATAACTACATGGCCAATTAGTAACCAAAATATCTACTATTTACTATTTGAATTTTAAAAGTCTCATTTAAAATTATTTTTAATTTTTTTATTAAAAATTTTTAAAATCCATAAAAAAAATTATTAAAATTTTAAAATATATGTTCCGGGATGTATTTTTCCTTCCTAAGAAGTGGTGGGATGAGTTTAGAATTATTTAGAAGTACCGGGATGGCATCCCACCCCGTCCCGCCTCACTTCGAGCACTGGACATAGGCAAAATTTTGATGGGCAAAATTTACTTCAATTGTTTTTTTTTTTTAAATATCTTAATTGATTTTATTGTTTCAGTTCTTCGTACAATAATGGATTTTCTTTGATTTTTAATCGTCTTGTTCGCTCAGCTTCTCGTTTTTTTCCAGAATTTCTTTTTTAACTTTATTTTTTAATGACATCTACAATAAAGCACAAATTCACACATTTAAATCAGTAAATAAATCAAATAAATATAAAAAATAAGAAAAATGTCCTTATCGTGCCATCAAGTCATTCCCGTGTTAGCACACGAACCACGGGAATGACAGCACGGTAATGACAAAAAAACAGTTTTTCCTTAATTTATTGCAAAAAATTCGAAATAATTAAAATCTTCAATTAATTAAATTATAAGAAAAAATCAGAGAAATCTAAATAAAATTGAGAAAAAAATATTTTTTATTATTTCAATTAAAAAAACACTTACCACGATAATGTCAAAATAGGTTTGAATTGTAGAAAATTTTGAAATAACTGTTGACTACCGGTTTATTTTACTCGATTTAAATATTACAACTAATAATATCAAGAAAAAATGTATTTACTTAGCCAACTGCAATCGTGCTTTTAAATTATATTAATTGTATTCATTTTTTTTTCACGTAATTCACAAAAGGTTTAAAACTCTTACTGACACGGTAACACTAATAAAATAATAAAAAAAACCAACTAGAACTGTACTTTTTCAACTTTTTTTAAATTTTAGAGAGCCTTTCATATATTATTTTTTAATAATAAAATTTGTGAAGTATTTATTGAACAGTAAAATAACGAATTTTAGTTTTGAATACGACAAAATCACTTAGTAACAGCCACGGTAATGACAAAATCAGTCTTTATGCTGCAATTTTTGCTAATAACAGTAAATATTTACATATTTTTTTTATTTGTCCTGAATGGTAATAATTCATATAATTTATTTTCAAGATTAGAATTTTTAATATTTATACAGTTTGCCCAAAAAAGTGTGGTAAGATCGAATCGGCCAATTTCCGTGGAACTACACACATATATCTTAATTTTAAACTTAATTTTAATTGGACTTTTTTGAAGAAAATCAAGATTTCAATTTTATAATAAATTTTATTTTCACCAAAAAATGTTAATTTCTTTCTTACATCGATTTTTTTTTTTAAATATTTATTTTATATTTTTAACTAGAAGATGTTCAATTTACAAATATATTACTATTACGCTTATAATAAAATTTAATATCATTTGTTCAATACGTCGTCGCAATATGGCAGGTTATCTTGATTTTTCTTTCATATTTCATTAGTATTAAGTAAAAAAAAATGTTCTTTGAAACATTGCCAAAAAAGTTTTATTAAAAATATCTATATTTTTTTTTAAATACTATGCAAATAATTTAAAACAATTAAAAAAAAAAATTAGTTATTTGCTGTCGTCCAGAAAAATTAATTTGTTTTCCGACAAAAATATTCATAATTCAAGTAATTTCTATATTGTACAAAAGTCTTCAACTTAAAATATCGAAGCTTTTTCAAGTACTTTTTGGGCTCAATAAAAATTAAAGTGAAAGATTTGTGAGCTTAAAATATATTAGCTGCATATTAGCATCTATAATACATAATTATACATATTATAAATATAATAAATTGATGAAATTTCTATGTAGGTATCATAGCTAGACGTTATATGGAAAATTAATTCAGCGTGTGTATATTACCGTTTAAAAGTCAATTGAATTTGAATATTTTTACCACTTATGTGTTAAAATAAACTGTCCACAAAAATTAAAATATGAAAACCCATTTATTTTTTTTGCTTTTCCCACATTAGAGCTCAAAAGTCAAAGCGATAAAATTATGTATAGACATTCAATTTAGTAAATTTATGTTATTAAATAGTTCAAAAAGTAATTTTTTTTTTGTTGATTTTAACATAAAAAAAAAAAAATTAATTAATGTTGGAAAAGTGTTCTTCAAAATAAAAAAGTGAAAATTGTGTGTCTAGTTTTCCATTATAGTTTTTCATCATAAAATAAATAACCGTATAATTCAAAATTTATTTTTTTAACAAAAAAAAAAGACGCATATTTAAGTACTAAACACAATTGGGGCGACAACGACAACGACGATAGCGATTGTCAAGAAAAAATAGAAACCATGTATTCATATGAGAATGAACACAATTGAGGCGACTAACGACAAGCGACTTTATCGCCTGGCGACAAATTAGAAATGTTTCTAATTTTGTCGCTCGGCGACAACGACAACAGTAGTTTTGAAGTATCAAATTTCAAAAATAAAAAAAATATTGAAAATAAATATTTTTTCGTTCATACATAAAATTCCAAACAATTAAAAAAAAAGGAAAACAATGAGTTTTGAGGAAAAATTAATAAATCTTGTGAGAGAAAATGAAATTATTTTCAATTTAAAAAATAAAAATTATAAAAATTTCGTCATGAAAAATAAAATTTGGTTACAAATTGGAAATGGATTAAATATGAATGGTAAGTAAAAATATGACTAAATATCTAAATAAATTAATAAATATTTAAACATTTTTGCTTTTTTTAGCCGAAATTTGTAAAAAAAAGTGGAAAAATTTAAGGGACCAGTATCGGAGAATAAAACAAAAAAAAGATTTAGCTTTTGGAAGCGGTGCTCCATCAGATTTACTTCCGAACTGGAAATTTTTCGAGATGATGATTTTTTTAGACAATTATGAAAGCACACGGTGGTAATAAAATACTATTTATTTTCATAATTTTACAAATATGTTCATATTTAACTTTTTATTGTACAATTTAAAGCACAATTGAATCAGTAGATCCACTAATTGAATTGAAAAAAAATTTTTTACAGTCGGAATCGGATGGAATTGTTGAATATTCTGGTAAGTATTTTACAATAAATAATTAAAAAAATATTAATTTCAAAAACTCTATCTTAACTTTTTAGATGATTCTTTTTCTAATGACAATTACAATTCAAAAGGACAGTCTTCTTCAACTTTAATTGACCCTTACACGTTTGGAATTTTTTCTCAATCATCAAATTCCAAAACACATGGAACACATGGAATTGAATATTCTGGTAAGTATTTTACAATAAATAATTAAAAAAAATTTCAAAATTCAATCTGGAAATCTATTTTAATCGTAATCTAATAACACATTTAACTTTTTAGATGATTCTTATTCCAATGACATCAATTCCAATTCAAGACAGTCTTTTTCAAATGATCCTCACACGTTCGGAATTTTTTCTCAATCGCCAAATTCAATCAATTCGAACACACCATCTAAATCTAATAAAAAATCGATTGCAAATAATGAGGTGACTGATTTTTTGAATCGTGCGAGTGCAGCCATCGCAAATTTAACTGCTCCCGTAACAGAGGAGAAAATGTCTTCATCAAAAAAATTCATGTGCGCTATGGCAGATAAAATGGATGAAGCGTGTTTGTCAAAGTTCAATCAAATAGAATTAGAAAGAAAAATATCGAATTTGGTGTTTGAAACAATTTCGAAACAATTGGGAGAAAACGAGGAGTACATTGATGATGATTTATTTGATTGAAATTAATCAACAAAACAGATTAGAGGGGTGAGTGCCACTTGTACAATTACCAGTTGTACAATTTTTCAAATTGTATGGCGAAAAAAAATTGTACAACCGGTAAAAAATAATCCAGTTGCACAATTGACCAGTTGTACAATTTACCAGTTGTACATACAAATTTACCATTTGTACAATTCAGTTATCACCACTTGTACATTTTAGACCAGTTGTACAATCCTTTTTTTCTCAAATTAACCACTTGTACAATGTTTGACCAGATGTACAATATTTATTTTTATAAAATTAACCACTTGTACAATTTTTGACCAGTTGTACAATTTATCTTTTATCAAATTAACCACTTGTACAATTTTTAACCAGTTGTACAATCTCTATGGTAAAGTTATAACCGTGAAAAACTAAGCAAAATGTATGGAAAAGCTGTTGTGCATAATGGGTGACCGTGCCCTAGCGGGGGATGGAAATAAGGCCGCTAGGATTTTTTGTTGCGGTCTTATTTCTTTTTGAAAAATGAAATTAGACCGCAAAAAAAGTCCTCGCGGCCTTATTTCATTTTGATAAATGAAATAAGACCGCGACCAAAATCATCGCTGCCTTATTTCATTTTGAAAAATGAAATAAGACCGCGACAAAAAAAAATTTTTTTGGAGGGCTAATTCCATTTTTATAAATGAAATAAGGCCGCGTAGTAATTTCATGTTTCAAAATGAAATAAGACCTCGATAAAAAATCTTGTGAGGTGAGCACACTGGGCAGGGGGCAGCAGAGCGGCGGGCGGGCGGTTCGTCAGTGACCAACCGCCCGCCCGCCGCCCTGCTGCCCCCTGCCTTGTGTGCTCACCTCACAAGATTTTTTATTGAGCCCTTTTTTCATTTTGAAACATGAAATTAGACCTCCACGCGGCCTTATTTCACTGCGCCGCCCTAGCGCCTTTTCCAAAAATTGTACAAGTGGTAAATTACAAAAAAAAAAAGATTGTACAACTGTCAAAAATTGTACAAGTGGTTAATTCGAAAAAATCGAGATTGTACAACTGGTCTAAAATGTACAACTGGATTGTACAACTGGCACTAGTCTGTACAAGTGGTCAATTGTACAAGTGGAATCTTTTTACCACTTGTACAATCCAAACAACCAGATGTACAATTAAATTTTAAATTGTACAAGTGGTATTTTGGATTGTACAACTGGTACAAAAAAATTGTACAACTGGTAATTGTACAACTGACATGCATCCAGATTAGAGTTTTGTTGATTAATTTCAATTTCATTCAAATAAATCATCATCAATATATTCCTCGTTTTCTTCCAATTGTTTCGAAAAAATATGTGATTTTTTGTGATATAAACTTATAAAGGATAAAACTGATTTTTCAAATTTATGTGTTATTTTAAAAAAAATTTAAAATGTTTTAAATAAAAAAACAAAATTAATTTATTTATAATTTTATTTTTTTCTATAAGAATCTTTACCAATTCGAAGGTGTTAAAAGAAGATACAATTTTTTACACTAATATCTTTAAAAAAAAAAAAGGATTTTTACATACCTCCTGTAATTAATTAAAAATATTGATTAACAAAAAAAATTAACATTAAAATAAAAAAAAATTAACATTAAAATCAAAAAAAAAAATTAAATTATTATAAAAATTTTGGAATAAAATTTAAAATTATCTGTAATTAACAAAGTTTTAAATATTTTTAAAAAATGTCTTTTTTAAAGAAAACATTAATTTTTATTTTTATTTGAGGTTTCGATGTTACGTTTACATCGTCATCAGAAATTTGGCATTTTTATATATTGATTCTCGAATGTATTTGTTATATTGATTCTCGCAAAACCTTTTAATTTTCAATTAAATAATCTCTTAGAGTATCCCTCAATTGAAACGCAGCTCTTGAACTTCTATTACAATTTTGATTTTGTAAATTTCCAAAGACATTAGTGTCGGCACGCCAAGCTCCTTCAATTATACACTCATCTACCTCGTGGTCAACTAAGTCTGGAGTAAAATATTCATCGTCTTTTTGGCGCATTAAAAAATTGTGTAGAACAATAGTGGATAATATAATTTGGTCCACGTTTTTTGGATCACAATAAATATCTGTATGGTAAATTCGCCATCTGTGGCTCAATATGCCAAAAGAGTTCTCAATGGTTACTCTGGCCCTTGAAGTTCTTTTATTGAAATTAGTTTTTGAGAAATCTAAATTTCGTCCTGGATACGGCCGCATTAAATTACTTTTTAACGGAAATGCCCCGTCACCAATAAAAAAA
This sequence comes from Hybos culiciformis, assembly GCA_964007475.1. Taxonomy (NCBI): domain Eukaryota; kingdom Metazoa; phylum Arthropoda; class Insecta; order Diptera; family Hybotidae; genus Hybos; species Hybos culiciformis. The sequence continues at coordinate 69,407 of CAXFZM010000180.1, forward strand.
TGTGGAAATAATACATCTGTATTGGGAAGGAATTCATCTTCAGGCACTTCTAATTGCGCATTTAAAATATTACGCCCAAAACTACTCTTCGCAAATATTCCACCATCGCTTTGACTTCCTACTGCTCCAACGTTAAAAAAAGTAAAAATGTAACTAAAAAAATATAAATAATATAATAAAAATAACTCTATTCTTTTAGTTTGTCATTAAATCTACCGATAATCGCAAATAGCCAGAAGAACTATGCTGAATTTTTTTTTATAATTAAAATACATAGTTCCACTTTTTCTAGGACACACCAGATTAACATGCTTCCCATCAATGGCTCCCAAACAGTTGGGTAAGCCTGTTTTTAAAAAGTACCCATTTGCAATATATTTCAGTTCTCTTTTATTGGGGACTGCCAAATAAATAGGACCCAATTCTTCAAAAATAACCTGACAAGTTTCATATATTATTTTTCTAACCGTTGAAACTCCTAATTTAAATGTCCACCCAAGAATTGAGCCAAATACCTAAAATTAATAAATACATTTTTATAAATTAAAGATGAGGATAGGATAAGGATTAAGGATAGGTAGTTATCATGAATATGAATTAATTAAATAAACTCCTAATTTAAAGAATCTGCGAAGAGTATCCATGCGCCAAATACCTAAAATTAAAAAATACATTTTTATACATTAAGGACTATTAAATAGGTAAATATCATGAATAATAATAAAATAAATAAACTTACATGATTGTTATAATTAGCCTACTTTCAGGACCGATTGGCTTTCTCCTTGAAATTTTTTGAAGGCGTGGTTCAATAAGTTTCAAAAGGAAGTTGAAATTATTAAAATCCATCCTTGTGACTTTAAAAAAATGCTCTTCATCCATTTGTTTTATTTGCTGGTACCCTTTACAAAAAAATCCATCTTCATCTCTTGTTAAATTTACGGGACGTACCCTCCACCTTCTTTTTTTATATTTAATTTTTCCCAAAACTTCCAGGACAATCATCACTATTTTGATTATTTCAAAAATTTTCTTAATGCTTACCAAATTTGTTAAATCCATTTCTTTGAAAAATTACCGAAATTAAATTAAAAATGCCAGAGCAAAAAAAATTTTTTTCAACTTTTTAATTGTTTGTTTATTTTTTTATTGTTTGTTTATTTTTTTATTGTTTGTTTTTGTCGCTGTCGCTGTAATTGTGTTCACTCCAGTGATATCGCTGTCGTTGTCGTTGTCGTCGTCGTTGTCGTCGTCGCTGTCGCCCCAATTGTGTTTAGTACTTTACAAATTATTATTTCCAATTTTTTACATTCAATTTATATTAAGGCAGTTTCTATTTGCACTCGCCGTGTCCGTGTAAGTTTCCGTGTATTTTCCGTGTCTTTCCGTGTACACGGAACATACACGGAAAATACACGGAAACTACACTTACACGGAGATACACGGAATCCATGTATTTGCGTTCGGAAAAAATCGGAGATACACGGATTTTCCGTGTGTGTTCCGTGTATGTTCCGTGTATGTTCCGAGTACACGGAAGTGTGCGTGTGTGTTCCGTGTACACAAAACTTGCACGGACACTTCCGTGTCATTCCGTGTACATGGAATCACAAAAAACACACACGGAATCAAACAAAACATACACGGAACATACAGGAAACTTACACGGAAACTTACACTTACACGGAATCCGTGTATTTGCGTTCGGATCAGATTTGATACTTGCATGTGTTCGTGTACATACGATGCAAATGCGCAATTCATGAATTGCACGAGTGATGAACCTGCAACGTAATTACGTTCGCTTATGGTAGGGAACTATTTCCCAAAGAAATTGGTTTAAATGTCAACTGGTGTAATATATATTGCAATGATTGTGCTTTTTCGGGAGTTATGACAGTATAAACAGAAATCAGAGAGCATTGCAGATGAAAATGTCAGCTACGTGAATATTTCTATGTTATGGCACTTGATATTCGACGCATTCCTGGCAGGGAAAACGAAAACCTCTGGCAGGAAAAATGGAAATTGCATGTGGAAGTTAATCCATTTATCTTTCCCTGTCGAATCTTGGCAGGGACAGGCAGGAAAAGATAACCAAATCGCGATTTTCTTTTTCGCTGTGAGGGGTTATTGTTTCCTCTGCCAGGAATGCCGAATATCAACTTCCTTTGATTTAACAATTCAAATCCTGAGTTCCTTCTGAAAATAGAAAAGCTTTTCACAATTGTAAGATATTTTTGGTCATATTTATATACATACATACAGATTTCACAAAAATCATTTCCATTTTATGTAATATGAACAAGTTAATAATGAATTTTGCACAATGAAAATTTAATGAATTAATTCGTTTTATTATTTTTCCATTTCGGCAAGTATATGAAGTGCGGTAACGGAGAAACGTTGAGGCCTAACCATTTCTGATTCTATTACATAATTAAACTTTCTTCTTTTTAACAACATAATAATTAATTACTTTTGTTTTGGCTACATCCTGTAACTTTTATTAATTTGTATTTACATTGTATTTACAAAAAAAAAAGAAGATAAAATTAAATATGTGAGTTAGTATTACTTTATCTATGCACCTCTCTCATTGCAAACATTTTGAGCAGAACCAGTCTTCAGATAGATCTTGTAGTGAGTCAAAGCACTTTCGATTGTACCAATTTTGGCAACAGTCGCACATTATGGAAAAATCGGACAGCTTCTCTTGGCACTTCTCACACTTCCATGGACCATTCTTACATTTGATTTTGATTAGGTTCTTAAATGGTTGAAAGGCATTTCTTTCAAAAAAACCCTTAAGTATATTAAAGTTGGTGTAATTGTTTCCAAGGCTATCGCCCATTTCGCTGGGTTGAATTGTAACTACATATTCCATTTTGATTTTTTTCCTCTTTATAACTTCTTCGATTTGTGATTTTGACAAGAAGGCGGCTAGCAATAAATGTACCTGCTCTTCAACAGCTTTTGCTGCAAATTTTAAACAGTTTTTACCTGATGCTCTTTGACGTCTAATTCAGTGGAGTCTTCCTCAATTCTTTTTGATTCTGGTTTCGGAAAAGTCGTGTCAGATGGCTGAAAGAGACAAAAGATGGTTCAATTGTATAATGATTAACTGCTTAATGATATAAAAATAAAAAATAGGAATACAGTCATACCTCGATTAACGCTACCTCTTTTAGCGCTGTTTCGTTATAAATTATTTTTTAAAATGTTTTATTTTTCTAATTTCATATTTATAATTCTTGGAATCGCTCTATTGCAAAATTTCAAAAATAATTATAATTCGGGGAATCCTAATGTGAAATTTTGTATTAATTGTTCATTTCAAATAGTGATAGAAATAGTTTTATTGTTTTGTTATACCTATGTATTAAATTCTAATTTAGTTTCTAAAAAAGTGTAAATGAATCAAAAAAAAATACCATTGTTCATACCATACCATACTGCAAAGTACCAAAAAAAAATTGGTTAGGAACGTAACCCCATATTTTACTGTAAATAGCACCTCTTTTAACGCTGTTTCTGTTAATGTTCAATTTTCAATAATTTTCAGGAACGCATCATGAGCGCTAAACGAGGTATGCCTGAAATCAGGCAAAATTCGCAAAAACACCAATAATAATAGGATTAAAAATAATGATAGTTGAAAGATTATTGTCAATTAATTAATAAAAATCGTGTATCACTTGTATCCAGAAGTGCGTACGAAGTTCAATCAAACAATAAATACAAACAAAAAAAAGTCAGAGAAATGAAAAAGTTAAATTCGTAAGAACTGCAAGTATTGCAATTATAATGTGATAGAATACTCAAATCCAAATTAAATTTAGTATTATCAAGTGGAAATGCATGTCAAGAATTACATTATTGAAGATATATATTTGAAGGTTGTAAGATTTCCGATATCAACACAACTGGAGAAGACGCGCAGCTTATGGGCAAATCAATCAAGCATCCAAGATTACTTTTTCTTGGCAATTCTCATTATACAAGTTCTCATCAAGTGCAGATAAGTCGATCAACTTTATGGATGAATTTTTTGAAGTATGAAAATCGTTTTTTGGAATAGATGCAGGTGGGGAACTATTGAAGTTCTTTAGTGTCTGTTCAAGCATTTGGAATTGGTGCTCAAAAACAGAAGTGGTCTGGTTTATCATCGTTTTTGTAAATTTTTGTAAAAGTTTTTGGAGTTCTATTATTCTTTCTCTTTTTCACCCACTCCATAAAAAAAAATGTAATTATAACATTATGATAAATTTGATCACGTTAAATGTTTTCTTTTGTTTGTCCTAACATTTATCGGATGTAATTATTTGTCTCCCCTCAAATTTTTCATAATTTCCAGACCCAAATAAACTCTTAACTTTTTATTGTAAATAAAAATTTTGTTTCATTGTTGTAGTTACAGTTTTTCATACAAATCGTTAAAATTTGATTTATGTCCAACATAAAAAAATTATTCCATAATTTTTCTATGACATTGTTAGTAAATATATACATACCTCATGACTTTATTACATGTTTTACTAGAAATATGTACGAGTGAGTACACGTATATGTAGCATATGTAGTTAATGATTTTTCAATTCATATAAACTTAAAAAATGCAGGTCAGAGACGTACATTGGTATTGAATTTTGTCCCATGTCCTCAGTTATTATTTCTTCATTATTAATTTCTTCATTGTCGATTCTTCTTTCTTGCTTTTTTTGCTTCTTTTTAATTTCTTTGTTATTTAAAACCTATATAAAGTTTAGTTTTCTGTTTAATAAAATAAATATTTTACTTCTGATATAGATCAAGATTATTCGAATACAAAATGTTGCTTACAGTCATGTAATATTCGTGATCATGTTCAACGTTTATTCTACTTATTTCCAGCGCTTTTTAAACTTTTCCTTCTTCGTAGAATTCATCTACGATATCTAGCGAAATCCATTTAGCACGTGTTTGGAAAGGACATTGTTTAATTAGTGATCTGAAATGTAATTTTAATTTGGATATCTTGGCGTATTCAAACACATTAGTTTACTGTGCATAACAATACTGATATTATAATACGTAGGAAAAGTTACCACGAGTATTAAATTTTCTTTTGTATTTTGCGTAAATTACGAAGAATATGCAAATAGGGCTATTATTTTATGCAAGCATTGTATTGTCACCGGAAATAAGGATCTGTGCAAAATCGGTTCGCGGGAACAGGGTCAAATATCAGTTGTAAGATTTGATGACAAACTTACTAACGTACAAACTCACAAGCGCTCAGAGCATCTTTTTAATAATAAAATCCTGTTTCTTAAATTTTTTTTATATTTTTTTATGTATACGAAAACAAGATTATAGAGCATGCGAAAAAGTATCGCGAACAATGTAATAAAATGTATAGATGTATTTATTAAATCTCGAAAAGAAATATAATAATAATAATTACTTGTCGATGTTCTTCAGTTTGTTTAGATTGAGGTTTACTGTCTGTAAGCAAAATAGGATTTCGGTATATTTTATCTTGCTGTAATTTTCGAACAAATCTTCCGATTTCTGCTGGATTTTTTGCATCACTTTCTTATTTATCTCATGGCTCCCTTTTTTTTTATATTAAAACCATAGATCAAAGCGAATTCGCAAACCCTATTTTCTAATTCCTTAAAACTGAAAAAAACGGCTTCCTTGAAACTCAGCTATTGAAATTAGTGTGCACTCTACGGAGTCAGACATCTTCTGAAAAAATATACTAATAATATAATACTGTTTAACCTTTATTTAAACGAGATCTACTAAAAGATGTTAAAAAAATTATTACGCGCTGAATTATTAAAATGACTATTTTTTTTGTTCACAGTTGGATATTAGGATTTACTTGTATGTATAGAAAGGTTTTCGTGGAACAGGGGCTACAACAGCTTGAATAATCGTTAAAATGTGAAATTTTTCACATTTCCAAAAAAGCGTAAGTTCTGATGATAAGAGCCCCCACGATTTAGCTTAAACTTGGGGGGGTAGAGAGGGTGCCAAAACACCCAAAACCGAAAACTGTTATTGGGGTTCAGGCTTTGTTTCGAAAGTTTTCATACAATTTATATGGGCAATTTTGTTATTTACCCAATTTGCTTTATTTTATGAGAGTGGGTAGAGGCGATAAACCAGAACGACTAGTGGGGGTCGCCGCCTCCTGTCTCGTTCAAGAGCACTCCCCTACCAAAGATAAAGCAAATTGGGTAACAAAAACATTGCCCATATAAATTGATTTTCGAAACAGGGCCTGGGCCTTAATAATGGTTTTCGATTAGGGGGTTTGGGCACTGCCTCTATCCCCTCTTCAGTTTCAACAATATCTGTAAAGGGTCACACTGTACTTTAGCTAGTGGATATCGGATTTTTCAGTGTAAAAAAATGAACCATTTTTAATTTTTCGAAAATAACTGGGAAAGGGTTCGTTTTTTCGTGCACCGTCATTGATTACCGGTTAGTTCCGCCACCAATTGATTTAAATTTATTACAATTCTTTTTATATTTGAATTAAAATTTAATGTACGTGTACCAAATTCAAGTGGATTAAAGTTTCTGCTTATAATTCGAAAAACAAAATTCTTCTAAACAGATCGATTACCGGCTAGTCCCGCCACCAATTGATTTAAATTTATTACAATTCTTTTTATATTTGAATTAAAATTTAATGTACGTGTACCAAATTCAAGTGGTTTAAAATTTCTGCTTATAATTCGAAAAAAAAAAATTCTACCAAACTGACCGATTACCGGCTAGTCCCGCCACCAATTGATTTAAATTTATTATAATTATTTTTATGTTTGAATTAAAAATTAATGTACGTGTACCAAATTCAAGTGGATTAAAGTTTCTGCTTATAATTCGAAAAACAAAATTCTTCCAAACTGATCTATTACCGGCTAGTCCCGCCACCAATTAATTTAAATTTATTATAATTCTTTTTATGTTTGAATTAAAATTTAATGTACGTTTACCAAATTTAAGTGGATTAAAGTTTCTGCTTATAATTCGAAAAACAAAATTCTTCCAAACTGATCGATTACCGGCTAGTCCCGCTACCAATTGATTTAAATTTATTATAATTATTTTTATATTTGAATTAAAATTTAATGTACGTGTACCAAATTCAAGTGGATTAAAGTTCCTGCTTATAATTCGAAAAACAAAATTCTTCTAAACTGATCGATTACCGGCTAGTCCCGCCACCAATTGATTTAAATTTATTATAATTATTTTTATGTTTGAATTAAAATTTAATGTACGTGTACCAAATTCAAGTGGATTAAAGTTTCTGCTTATAATTCGAAAAACAAAATGATCAATTACCGACCCTTACAAAATTGCCCGTACAAAATTGGCGAAATGTTTGCGGTGAATTTCCGATGCGGGCCTTTGCCCTAATAAGAATTTTTGATTTTGTAGGTGTGCGCACCGCCGGTACCCCACAACAAGTTTCAGTAAAATCGGTTGGTTGACGCCACCACCAATTGTCGATTGGATTGTCCCAAAAATTGACGTTTTCTTTTTGTAAAATTAAAATTTATGTAATATATGCAATTAATAAATTAATAAATTAATAATACAGTTAAAACTCACCTGTTAATTCTTTAAAGGGCGATCAAAGGAGTATAAGTCAATTTTTTACAAAAACGAAATACATACATTATTTCTTTAAAGGGCGATCATAGGAAAATAAGACAATTTTTTACAAAAACCAAATATATACATTATTTAATAATGTATATATTTGGTTTTTGCAAAAAATTTACTTATTTTCCTATGATCGCCCTTCAAAGAAATAATGTATGTATTTCGTTTTTGTAAAAAATTGACTTATACTCCTTTGATCGCCCTTCAAAGAATTATTGTTTGCTAACTTATTGATTGCTCACTTATTGTTTTAACTTTTTTTTTTCGTTAAAAAAAACCACGCCAGAATCCAAAATTTTACCACAGGTTGTTCCAGCCAACACAAATAAGTGTAAATGTAAATTTTTTTTTTAATCAAATTTTTTATTTCAAGCCTTTAATTTGTTTAATTGAATTACAATTTTTTTAATTTTAAATTTTATAAATCAAAAATTCAAAACTACCATTCTAACGTTATAAACGGGAATGATTGAGAAATCGTGGAGAAATCACGCCTTTAAAAAAGAATGAATAGAATAAGACTTTACTCCGACATTTAGTCTGCGCCGTCATCGGCGTGTAAAAAACAAATTTTTCTAATCTTAAAAACATATTTTTGAAGCTCTTTTACAAAAAAAATCCTCCAACTAATTGTTTTTTTTTACCGTTCTTTAATAATGATGTTTTACTTGCTTTAATTGACAATTTTTTAATTCTTTTACTTTTTGACGGAAGGGAACGCGAATAAAAAAAATCGCACGCCGCTACATCATATTAAAATGCACTCAATGCGTACGTACTGACGCAACGGCGGTCAGCGCTCGGCGTATTTTCTTGTCGGCATCTGAATTTAATGTTAATGTATTGTTTGAATGGGATCAATGGACGTATTTTTTCGTATTTTTTTTTGCTGTGTGTTTCTTTTTCCTGTTTTTGTTTCTTTTTCCTGTTTGTGTATCTTTTTCCTGTTTCTATTTCTTTTTCTTTTTCATGTTTGTGTTTCTTTTCTTCCCATAGAGACAAAATTTGACTTTATAGTGGAGATAGTCTCAAAAATCTTACGTCGTAAGTTCGCCGCGACATATAACAGCAGTAAAATCGTGTCGTTCAGAAATAAAAAAACTTGGTAATTAAAATCCGAGTTAAATTTTTTAAATAATAGCTAATAAGTGAACAGACTCTTAATAAAACTTTTATTAAATTCGTTTATTTTTGATATGAAAGTGGATAATTTCAAGAATTAAATTGCTTTTTTGAATCAAGTTTAGACTCAAAAATTTTTTTTTGAAAAACCGTCGCTTTTTTTAAGCTTTTATGTATTATTTTTATTTTAAGCCAATATGTATTATCATAATCCTCATGACATTTAGGTATATTTAAATTTTTTGAATTTACACTTTCTATGCCATCATTTGGAAAATCAAAGTTCAATGTACCCAAAAAATTATCTTATACATATTTCTACATAGAGTTCATTAAATGGAAATATCAAATAAGTATTGTTATTGTATATAAGTAAGTATTTTTAAAATTTTAGTTTGTGTTCGAACACATCGAAAAAAAGACTGCATTTCTAAAGACAATCGTGGTGTTCAATTTAATTTTGCATATTTTATGAAATGACTCTTACTATGGTATACAAAATATACAGCTTTGGAACTAAACACATTTTTTATTTATAGGCAATTTCATAAATAACATCACAAATATGATTTTTTTCCATCTACAATTATGTCGATCTTCTTGATATGTCACTATTTTGTTAGTAAAATATACTACTTCTATTTTTGAAATAAAAACATAAGAGAAGGTAAATTACATTCATAAAACTATGAAAACTACGTTTAATCTTGATTGTACGAGCCCTGCATCATAAGACCTCGTACGGGTTTTTTTTTTTTGAGTTTGTTCTACTTTTTTCCAGTTTTGTATTTTTTTCGTTTAATCCAACCTTTTTTAGGAGTTTTTGGTCTTTATAAAAAAAAAATTTTTTAAGTTAAATTTTGAGAAAAAATTTATTTTCCAAAAGTCTACTTTTAACTTTTTTTATGGGCATCGCGGAAATTTTCGAAAGATGTATTTTGAAGGGCATTTGGGTGTAGTTAATTTTAGCTTTTTAGGTTTTTTCGATGAAATAAAGGAGAGAGTCAAAAAACGCATTTGAAAATCCAAAAAACAGACCAAAAACGCGAAAAATAGCAATTTTAGCCTGTTTTTTGGAATTTCAAAGGCGTTTTTTGGCTCTGTCCGTTATTTTATCGAAAAAACCCAAAAACCTAAAATTAACTACTCCCAAATGCCCTTCAAAATGCATCTTTCGAAAATTTCTGCGATGCCCATAAAAAAAGTTTTAAAAGTAGATTTTTGGAAAATAAATTTTTTCTCAAAATTTAACTTAAAATTTTTTTTTTTTTATAAAGACCAAAAACTCCTACAAAAGGTTGGTTTAAACGAAAAAAATACAAAACTGGAGAAAAGTGGAAAAAAGTAGAACAAACTCAAAAAAAAAAAAACCCGTACGAGATCTTATCATGCAGGGCTCGTAAACAAATTAAAAACTATGCACTTACCAAAAGATTTACACACAATTGCATACAGTGTGCACGTACAATTATCCTTGTATGATCAAATCCTAAAAACATTATATGCAACATTAAGGGTAAATGCAATGTCCAATCAATTCCAGGAATTCCATCTATCACAATATAAACCAAAAGCATTACAGCAACATTGCACCTGAATAAAATAAGTTGTGGTAATTAATTCTAGATTACTATCAACCAGGCTCAGACGCTTTCATTGATCAGGGCTGCCAGATGGAATGAATGAAATTTCCTCAAATTTTCAAGAAATTTCCCCAAAATAGACACTTTTTTAAAAAAATTCCTCAAATTTTTTTTTATATTTTTGTGTACTAAAATTTTTTTTTACCCTAAATTAAAAACAAAAAAAAATTGGATAACGGTTTTACTCACTTCAGTTTTTCCCCAAAAACAGCTTATTTTTGCAAGATTTCCTCAAATTTTTAATGTGTTCAGATTTTATGCGGTACCTATATGTTGTACATCAAAAAGTTTAGTTCCAACAATAGATTTTGAGCTCAACGTACGTAGACGAATATGGTAATGATATAAATTTTATTAAAATCATTAGGGTGAAAAAAATTTAGTCTTAAATTTTAAATATTGTTGATTGCCAACGTTAGCACAATATTTCTGAATTTCTTCAAATTTTCCTCAGAAAAAAAAATTTTCCTCAAATTTTTCCCCATGTTTTTTTTAACTTTTTTTTTTCCCCCGAAATTAAAAATTTCCTCAGTTTGGGGAAAAAATTCCTCAATCTGGCAGCCCTGTCATTGATTTATAGCCGGCTAGGTCAGGCAACCGTGAATTTTCGGCAAAGCCGCCGCCACGAATTTATGATGATTATTCATGAATAGCCGCTAGACGAATTTTAAAAATCAATTAGCCAGCCACGAAATCAAAAATAAAATTCAAGCAGCTGCAGTCCAAAACTAAACAAACATTTGCGCGGGAGAGGCAAAACAAAACTACAATACAATCACTCACAAACAAAACAAAGTACATTGGTGAAGGACAATGATGCGTTACGTTTGTGTTTGTGTATTTTTGTTTTGTCTTTTCAACGAAAATGCAAGTCATTTAGAAGACATAATTCGGTTATTCGTTATACTGTTATAAGTTATACATTATTCGCAGTTCGCACGCGTTTTTTAATAGAAATTTTAAATATTAAGTGAATAAGCTGAATTAAAAATAAAAAAAAGATTTTTAATACAAATTTTAATTAAAATAAAAAATAAAAATAAATTAAACCAACGAGAAAAAAAATTATAAGGTGAGTTTAAACTTTTTATTTAAAAATTCTAGCACTGTCGGATTGGGGCCGAAGCGGCACATTTTGTTTGATTAATTTTTAAGAATTCGACTACAGTGGGAATCGGAGTGAACGATTTTCTTCAAGAAAAATAGACAAATTTGGAACTTCTACTGATTTTTGGAAAATAGAATGAAAGTTTTGTTTTCCAAATTTTGATATAAGTTTAAAATAAGAAAATTTGATTTATTTTTTGTTCATTTGAATTGAATAATTTTTTCAGAGAGGCAACTGAAATGGCCAGAAAGACACTGCACCTGCTGAGTGCTTGCCACTCAGTAGGTGCCTACTTCTACTTCTACTGGTTTTTAGAAAATAGAACGGAAAGTTGTCTTTTCCAAATTTTAATACAAGTTCAAAATTAGAAAATTTTTAAAGGAAAAATGTTGCCTTTTCTTTGAAAATCAGTAGAAGCAGCCACTAAGCAAGTGCCAACTGCTACTGGTTTTTAGAAAATGGAAATTTTTTCTTTTCCAAATTTTTATTATTTGAATTTCTTATTTTTCATTTCGATGGTTTTTTTTATTCATTTGAATTGAATAATTTTTTCAGAGGCAACTGAAATGGCTAGAAAGACACTGCACCTGCTGAGTGCTTGCCGCTCAGTAGGTGCCTACTTCTACTTCTACTGGTTTTTAGAAAATAGAACGGAAAGTTGTCTTTTCCAAATTTTAATACAAGTTTAAAATTAGAAAATTTTTAAAGGAAAAATGTTGCCTTTTCTTTGAAAATCAGTAGAAGCAGGCACTAAGCAAATGCCAACTGCTACTGGTTTTTAGAAAATGGAAATTTTTTCTTTTCCAAATTTTTATTATTTGAATTTCTTATTTTTCATTTCGATGGTTTTTTTTATTCATTTGAATTGAATAATTTTTTCAGAGGCAACTGAAATGGCTAGAAAGACACTGCACCTGCTGAGTGCTTGCCACTCAGTAGGTGCCTACTTCTAGTTCTACTGGTTTTTAGAAAATAGAACGGAAAGTTTTGTTTTCCAAATTTTAATACAGGTTTAAAATTAGAAAATTTTTAAAGAAAAAATGTTGCCTTTTCTTTGAAAATCAGTAGAAGCAGGCACTAAGCAAGTGTCAACTGCTACTGGTTTTTAGAAAATGGAAATTTTTTCTTTTCCAAATTTTTATTATTTGAATTTCTTATTTTTCATTTCGATGGTTTTTTTTATTCATTTGAATTGAATAATTTTTTCAGAGGCAACTGAAATGGCTAGAAAGACACTGCACCTGCTGAGTGCTTGCCACTCAGTAGGTGCCTACTTCTAGTTCTACTGGTTTTTAGAAAATAGAACGGAAAGTTTTGTTTTCCAAATTTTAATACAGGTTTAAAATTAGAAAATTTTTAAAGAAAAAATGTTGCCTTTTCTTTGAAAATCAGTAGAAGCAGGCACTAAGCAAGTGCCAACTGCTACTGGTTTTTAGAAAATGGAAATTTTTTCTTTTCCAAATTTTTATTATTTCAATTTCTTATTTTTCATTTCGATGGTTTTTTTTTATTCATTTGAATTGAATAATTTTTTCAGAGGCAACTGAAATGGCTAGAAAGACACTGCACCTGCTGAGTGCTTGCCACTCAGTAGGTGCCTACTTCTACTTCTACTGGTTTTTAGAAAATAGAACGGAAAGTTTTCTTTTCCAAATTTTAATACAGGTTTAAAATTAGAAAATTTTTAAAGAAAAAATGTTGCCTTTTCTTTGAAAATCAGTAGAAGCAGGCACTAAGCAAGTGCCAACTGCTACTGGTTTTTAGAAAATGGAAATTTTTTCTTTTCCAAATTTTTATTATTTGAATTTCTTATTTTTCATTTCGATGGTTTTTTTTATTCATTTGAATTGAATAATTTTTTCAGAGGCAACTGAAATGGCTAGAAAGACACTGCACCTGCTGAGTGCTTGCCACTCAGTAGGTGCCTACTTCTACTTCTACTGGTTTTTAGAAAATAGAACGGAAAGTTTTCTTTTCCAAATTTTAATACAGGTTTAAAATTAGAAAATTTTTAAAGAAAAAATGTTGCCTTTTCTTTGAAAATCAGTAGAAGCAGGCACGTTCTGAGGCATTTTTTTCCCTTTTCAAATTTTCTAATTTTAAACTTGTATTAAAATTTGGAAAAGAAAAATTTCACTTCTATTTTCTAAAAACCAGTAGAAGTAGGCACCTACTGAGTGGCAAGCACTCAGCAGGTGCAGTGTCTTTCTAGCCATTTCAGTTGACTCCCTGAAAAAATTATTCAATTCAAATGAACAAAAAAAACCATCGAAATGAAAAATAAGAAATTCAAATAATAAAAATTTGGAATAGAAAAAATTTCCGTTTTCTAAAAACCAGGAAAAGTAGGCACCTGCTGAAATAACTTTTGTTTTCCAAATTTTTTAATATTTTTTCAATTTTGAGATACCTGTATACATAGCCCTTTTTTTATACATAGCCCTTTTTTTATATGTTTTCAATGTTTTATTTTATAGAATGTCAGAAATTGATTCTTGTGATTCAGACTCTAATGTGTTGGATCAAGTAATAAATGAGCAAGATTCCGCTTTTGATGATAATCTCGATAATATTGAAATTCCGATCCTTTCAAATTGCCCCGATTACAACACATTTATGCAGTTAATTAAAAATAGCATAGAATGGAAGAACGAAGTGAAAATAAAATTTCATAAGAAAAATGCAAAGTTTTCATCAGTCGTTTGGCAGTATTTTGGCAAACTGGAAATCAACAACATAACTTTTTTCAATAATAAAATATTCTGCTTCAATTGTTTCGAAACGAGTGGTGGAATTTCAGAACTGAAATGGTAAGTTTTTTTTAAAAAATAAGTAGAATTAAAAATAATAAATTTTTTTGAAATATTTTAAGAATAGAAAACAAGATTTTTCTAAACCTTTTGTATAATTTTGCAGCAAATAAATACACAATTTCTTCGTGAAGAAAAAGTTGGACGCTGAAAAATGGTGCGTAAAATAAAAAAATCAAGTCTCTTCTGGTTGTTTTGTTTCCGACTTTTTGCATGTTTTAATTTTATGTCTTTATATTATTAAAGTAGGATTGGTAGTTTGGTACTTATGAACTTTGTAGATTCCGAAATAGTTTTCTGGGCTTATGATATTTGGTTTTGAATTAATTGTTTGTATTTTGTAAAATGATAAACTGATTAAAAATTAAAATTTTTTTTGGTAATATATATGGCAAAGAAAAACTTTAGACTATATTAGTCAAATCCAAAAAATTTAAAAAAAATTGTAGATTGTTCTATTAAATTGATTCGCGGTTATGTTTTACGCACTCATGACATAGATAAATTCTTTTCTGATCAAGGAAATCTGTTTTTTTTAATAAATTAGTAAATTAAAATAATTATAATTAATTTATTGATTACTCAAGTAAACGATAAATTCCAACCTAAATAATTTTAAACATAATATATTTGTTTGATCAATACATACAATGGCTCAAAGAATAGATGGTTTTTTCGTCGCACCTTTAAAATTCATTGCCCAAATAATAAATAACAAAATAAAACTTATTGAAATATTTTTTATGAAAATTATTTTTAGTATACTAACTCATTAATACTATGCGGAATAAATTTTAACATAAATGGCCTTTTTAAATAGGTTTTCTGAAACAACGTCATCAAGTAATCTGATAAATCATTTACGTCATAAGCATTATATAAATATTGATCAGAGAAACTCTGTTTATTCTCAAAGAAAATTAACAGACATGTTTAAGGAAACCAATTTGAAAAAAAAAAAATCAGAGTCTGTAGATACAAGATCATTAAAAAAATTCGACGAAGGTCGTAAGCTGGCTTTAATGATAGCAGAAAACTCAACGTTATCTTTTGAGTTCTTAAATTCAGATGGGTTCAAAAGATATATTCAAACACATTGTTCATTGGATATTATTCCATCAGCAAAAACAGTGCGAACATCTGCCATTGATTTTGTTGAAAATGAGGTAAAACAAGTTCTTAATCA
The DNA here is from genome assembly GCA_964007475.1 of Hybos culiciformis. Lineage (NCBI taxonomy): Eukaryota > Metazoa > Arthropoda > Insecta > Diptera > Hybotidae > Hybos > Hybos culiciformis. The sequence goes on from CAXFZM010000180.1 coordinate 84,947, forward strand.
AGAAGTAAAATTAAACTCCCCTCAAACAGTCAGCATAGCTATGGATTTTTGGACTTGTCCTTCAAAAAGAAAATCATACGTAAATTACACCATCCATTATAGCGTCGATTTGAATATTAAATGCTTTTCCTTGAAAACAACCTTCTTTTCTGAAAAAAACGGGTGAAAATGTAGCCGAACATATCATTCATCTCTTAGAAGAATTCGGTCTTACTAAAAAGAGAATTATTTTCGTGACGGATGGTGGCCGCAACATAATTTCAGCAATACAATTGTTGAAAGAACAATATTCTATCGATGTTCACAGATTAAGCTGTTTTGCTCATTCATTACATAATTTAATTTACACAGACATATTCTCAAAATTTTCTGCAGGAGGATTGACTCTTATCAAAAAAATTTCAAAAATTTATAGAAAGTTAGCGTACAAAGGGCATGAGTTGAATAAAATTAAAATCCAGTTTGAAAATTTGAAGTTTATAGACTCTTTAAAAAATGTAATTGAAGATACTCAAAATTCATTTGATTTTGAAGATTTGATAGAGAAAATAACAAAACCTGCAGAAAGTTTAAAAATTTCAAACTCCACCAGATGGAACTTTACATATTCGATGTTAAAAAGTTTTTCAGAGAACTCGAAATCGATTAATATATTATTAACAAAATTGTATTTACGTGAACTGGAAATAAAACTTCACGAAAAAGCGATTATTAAAGAAATTTTACAAGTTTTAGAAGTTTTTGTATCGGCATCAAAAATATTACAAGGTTCCAAATATCCTACATTAAACGTAGTTCTGCTATTTTTGGAAAATATTAAGTTTGATCTAGAAAAATTATTCGATACCATTCAATATGGTACTTCAATTGAAATATGCAGACGTATCCAAGATCAATGTGATAGGAGATTAATAATACAAGACGAGCATGTGGCAGCAGCGCTTCTGGATCCGCTTCAAAAAAATAGCAATTTTGTGAGTCAACAACTTGAAGTGAAAAACTACAGTGCAGAAGAGTTAATAAATAGTCAACTAAGTAAATTTAAAATCAAATCTGTAAATATTAATGAAACTTGTACAAACAGAAAGACTAATAAAAGACATTCAAAAGTATCCAAAAAATCATTCAACACTCATGAAATAAAGATTGGTCTGTTGAGTAATATTTCGTCTACAAATGAAAATACAGATACTACGAAAAATGAAATTGAAATGTATATGCGTACCATTGTCACTTTTGACGTATGGTGGAATTCGAACAGTAAGTGTATAATTTAAAAAATATATAATTTTTTAAAAGACAATAATAAATACATAAAACCTTCACAAAAAAAAAATATTTAAGAATTTCAATGTCTGAATTTCCATTTCGTAATGTATTTTGTATATATAAATTTATTAAAGTAAAATTCTGACACAATTTTAAAGCAAACAATTAGCTGACTTTTTTTTTTAATTCATCTTTTAAATATCCCCCCGTATTCATATTATATAAATTTCATATTATATAAATTTATCTTTAAATGTTTCAGAAACAAAATTTCCAACTTTGTACAAACTCGTAAATGTTTATTGCGGGATACCTGCATCGAGTGCTTCATCAGAAAGTGCATTTTCTATTTCTGGAAGTATTCTTTCAAAATCAAGGACTCATATGTGTCCTGAGAGATTAAGCCAGAGATGTTTAATTCAGCAAAACGTGCATTTACTGGTTGAAAAAGGAATTATTCCTGATGTGGGCGTAAAATCAAATAAATAAAATTCGATTTCATGTATAACAAATTACAATGATTTACTGGAAGAAAAATTTCATGTATTTAATATTAAAAAAAATTTCAAATTACACAAAAACAAAAGTTAAATTTAATTTAAAAAAATTTCATTTTCAATCAAGAAATTGGTAGAAACGTATTTTCAATTAAGAAAAATGGTAGAACACATCAAATTTAATGCGGAATCAACTAGAAATTTATCTACAACACTTTGCACGATATTTGGAGCGGCTAAATATGATCATATAGGATAAATTAAATAAATAAATGTAAGTATTTATATTTTAAATTGCTAATCCTCTATTCCATTAGAAGCTATAAAATATATGAAAATAGTAAAATCATGTATTTTTTGAAGAAATTTTCCGCCATAAAATGTTTATAAAAAAAACTTTTAGATTATCTTAAACTAGTTATAAAACGGCCGCTACACTGGAATTATTGGGCTTAAAATCGATTATTTCATCAATTTTTGATCAAATACATATATCTTTTCCTTCAAAAAAATATGTTTAAGCATAACATATATACATTTTTTTACCTTTAAACCATAATATATGTTTTTACTAATAAAAAAAAACAAATTCATTTTAAATATTAACTTTTCTTTTAGTTAATCAAAGTTCAACATAGGAATTGCCGGTTAAAACAATTATAACATCTAAACAGCCGCGGCTCGTACATAGGTGCTGCGACACTGCAGCACCCTCAAGAAATTTCAAAAAATTGAACTCATAAAAAAAATTTTTGTTAGCTCTGAATTTTTCTTAGTTTAAAATTATTTTTAAATGAAATTGCTATGCTATGCAATTGTCTCTAAAATTTTAATAAACAACAGTAGCCTACTTTCAGGCTTTTGAAAATGCTTTTCAAAAATAGGTGCAGAAATCAATTTAACAGAATTTTTGGAACTGCGAATTTCGCAGTGCAGGGATTTTTATTTTCATGAATAATTTAATACATTATTATTGCTGTTAAGTTTTTTTCTATGACTTCAATATAAGGAAAAATGCACTGCCACAGAAGCAGTGCGGCCGTATTATACTTTCTGAAAAATTTAAAAACAAATATGGGAAATTTTTTTTGTTATGGGATTTTTGAATGTATTGAAAAATGCACTGCTTCAGAAGCAGCACAATTTTCATATGGGATGGTTTTTATTTGTTTTCAATTTTCGAAACTGATTTTCATATACATAATGTGTATGGGTATATATCATAAAATTTTTATAATTAAAAAAATGAGGCTTTTATGTTTTATGTTTTTGCAGCACCCTTTTTCAAAACTTTCACGAGCCGCCACTGCATCTAAATGAACATCATTTAATTTAATGAGAATGATCTGAAAGCGTTCGAATCAGTAAATTGAACTCGTTTGCTACATTATGAAGAACTATTGGTATCTCCTATTGGTATCTCCGTGTTTCACTTAATTTTCGAAATTAAAGAAAAAAGGAAAAAATTAATTAAAAAAATTCCAAAAAAAGAAATCGCAAAAAAACATAAAATTTTAAATTAAGTTCAGACTAGTGATTCTATACCAAGCCAAATACCTACACCGTATACAGTACCAGCTCGAAAAACATCACTTATTCAGCAGCCTTGTAATAAATTTCAAATCGCATTGATATTTTTTTTTTTTTTTTTTTTTTTTTTTTTTTTTTTTAAAACACACACACACACTTAATTTAAGTGAGACAAATTTGAAAAATGACACAAATTCCAGTCCGAGGTGGGAATCGAACCCACGACCGAACACGCCGTAGGATAATGGCAATACCACTACACCATGACGGCCGACAAAATTTATTTCTTAATTAATAACAAAAAAACTACTATATTATTTCTTAATAAGAAAATAATCATCCTTTTTAAATTTTTTTCCTACTGTTTCTTTTTTTTTTTTTATATTTAAAGTTTTGACTGTAAACTAAGATTTTGGTAATTTAGTTTTCAAATGAAGAGTTACCGGATCTAATATTTCTGTAAAAATCCCGAATTTGTGGATGATGTTAAATTTTGGGTTAAATTTACTAGTTCTAAAAAAAATAAAGACTAACCACAATGAATTGATCGTAATAGAATTTGAGAGTAATATTCTCGAAAAAATATCATAGTGAAATTAGAAGTTGTCCTATTATTAATAAAGATATTTGAATATGAAAATTTGATTAATAAAAATAGAAAGAAGAAATGAAATTATGTATTTTATAGTTCTAAAAAAATTTTGTTTATAATTTCTTAAAATACAATCATTAAACTTTATTTAATTTTTTTATTTCGGTTAAAATTGGGTTTTTAATTTCAAGCGTTTTATGTAGCCGAAATTTTCGAAAACAATTATTTTTTTTTATTTTTTTTTTTGCGATATGTAAATTAATTTTACGTTTTTTAAAAAATCTTGAATATTTTTTCTTTTAAACATAATATTGTAATTCATATTAAACAGAAAATTAATTAATAAAAATAACATAATATGTAATTAAAAAAAACTAATCGAAGAATAAGTTATTGTTACTAATTATTAGTGCATATTTCAATAAATTTAAAAATGCTGTATTAGATATAAAAGCAGTTTTTATATCTAAAGCAGTGATTGAAATTTTTACTAGATTCATCATATTTTATTATCATTTTATGTTTTGTTCTATCTCATATTTTTTATCATTTAGAAAGATTCTCAAAATTTAAATATAAAACAAAAGAAAACTTGGAATTTTGGACAAAAATATTATGAACCTAATCCAATTTTAATCAATGTATATTTTAATTATTCTTAGAAACTACCATTAACGCCATTTGAAAGACAATTTAATTATGTAAATAATTCACATCAGGGTGACAAAACAAATATGAAATTGCCTTTTAAATGACGATTACTTTTGCGAAATGAATTGAAATACATTGATCGAAATTTAAATAGTTTCATTATATTTCTTGTTCAAAATTCTAAGTTTCCTTATTCTATAAAATTTTAGGATAGAACAAAGCATAGGTACGAAATTTGAACCTAAAAATGTGCAAAATATGAATTAAAAACATTTTATCGCTATTTTGATTTTCTATTAATATCTATATTCTAACTTAGTTTATTAAATTGTTAATGTCTGTCTAATCAGAATTTTTTCATCATATTCTAATAAAAAATTTACGTCATTGAAAAACTGTTTTTTCATTATCTTAAATTGGCTTGCAGATAATAGTGATTAATTACTGAAAAAACACATCTATATCATATAAGTACCGATAATTTTTCAAATTACTTTTTTTTATATCGGATGAGATTTTTTGAGGTTCACAAAAATTTTTTTTGTTCAAGCTTTTTTAAGCCATTTCCACCCAGCCGCAGCCACGATTTATATATATCGGGTAAAGTAAGTAAAGTAACCTCCATACTCTGGCATTGGTAATGGATGTGGTTGAACAGGTGGATCACTACGCAATTCAACGTTTTCTTCTTGTCGAAGCTAAGTTAACAAACAAAAAAATATTTTAAATTTATTTCAATCAAATCAGAAACCAACAAATTATGAATAGAAAATTAGCAACGAAAATTTATTTATTATAAAAAAATCAAAAGCCACCGTTAATTTTTTACACCAATTTTAAAATTTTTAAGAATAATTATGTGGGAATTATGATAAAATTAGTTAGTTATTCGGAAAATAATAATCTAGCAATCGGCTAGAATCAAGAATGTTGAAATAATGTTAAAGTTTGCAAAATAATATTTTCATTTTGTTTCACATTTAAAAAACATAAATTTTATGAAAATAAAAAAGTATTTTCCCCTCATATTATAATATTATATAAAATTTAAACTTTAAACTTTTAACTTTGAAAATATTATAATAAATTTAAACTTTGAACTCACTTCAGGATCATTTATTAAAATATCTTCTGGTCGAGGCATTGTTGATGGTCCAGAAGCAGCCAGGGTTGGACTGGCTATAAAAATTTAACCGGGAAGTTTTGGACTTCCGGCCCATTTCTCTATATAAAAAATACATTGCTTATCCACTTCTCATTTCTATAAACACTAGGTTCCCTAATTTTTTTATTCAATACTATATAAAAAAAACTATATAAAAAAACTGAACGAAAAATTTTAAGAATTATTGTTAATTAAAATGGAATATTGGGAATAAATTAAATTAAGTATTTCTTAATCATGAAACCATCCGTCTATTTTCACTCTAATGGAAAGGAGAATATATCTTAAGCTGTTTTAACGATCCAATCAAGTTACAATAACTTCTTAAATTAAACTCCCCTCAAACAGTCAGCATAGCTATGGATTTTTGGACTTGTCCTTCAAAAAGAAATTCATACGTAAATTACACCATCCATTATAGCGTCGATTTGAATATTAAATGCTTTTCCTTGAAAACAACCTTCTTTTCTGAAAAAAACGGGTGAAAATGTAGCCGAACATATCATTCATCTCTTAGAAGAATTCGGTCTTACTAAAAAGAGAATTATTTTCGTGACGGATGGTGGCCGCAACATAATTTCAGCAATACAATTGTTGAAAGAACAATATTCTATCGATGTTCACAGATTAAGCTGTTTTGCTCATTCATTACATAATTTAATTTACACAGACATATTCTCAAAATTTTCTGCAGGAGGATTGACTCCTCTTATCAAAAAAATTTCAAAAATTTATAGAAAGTTAGCGTACAAAGGGCATGAGTTGAATAAAATTAAAATCCAGTTTGAAAATTTGAAGTTTATAGACTCTTTAAAAAATGTAATTGAAGATACTCAAAATTCATTTGATTTTGAAGATTTGATAGAGAAAATAACAAAACCTGCAGAAAGTTTAAAAATTTCAAACTCCACCAGATGGAACTTTACATATTCGATGTTAAAAAGTTTTTCAGAGAACTCGAAAGCGATTAATATATTATTAACAAAATTGTATTTACGTGAACTGGAAATAAAACTTCACGAAAAAGCGATTATTAAAGAAATTTTACAAGTTTTAGAAGTTTTTGTATCGGCATCAAAAATATTACAAGGTTCCAAATATCCTACATTAAACGTAGTTCTGCTATTTTTGGAAAATATTAAGTTTGATCTAGAAAAATTATTCGATACCATTCAATATGGTACTTCAATTGAAATATGCAGACGTATCCAAGATCAATGTGATAGGAGATTAATAATACAAGACGAGCATGTGGCAGCAGCGCTTCTGGATCCGCTTCAAAAAAATAGCAATTTTGTGAGTCAACAACTTGAAGTGAAAAACTACAGTGCAGAAGAGTTAATAAATAGTCAACTAAGTAAATTTAAAATCAAATCTGTAAAAATTAATGAAACTTGTACAAACAGAAAGACTAATAAAAGACATTCAAAAGTATCCAAAAAATCATTCAACACTCATGAAATAAAGATTGGTCTGTTGAGTAATATTTCGTCTACAAATGAAAATACAGATACTACGAAAAATGAAATTGAAATGTATATGCGTACCATTGTCGACCAGGAAGCCACTTTTGACGTATGGTGGAATTCGAACAGTAAGTGTATAATTTAAAAAATATATAATTTTTTAAAAGATAATAATAAATACATAAAACCTTCACAAAAAAAAAATATTTAAGAATTTCAATGTCTGAATTTCCATTTCGTAATGTATTTTGTATATATAAATTTATTAAAGTAAAATTCTGACACAATTTTAAAGCAAACAATTAGCTGACTTTTTTTTTTAATTCATCTTTTAAATATCCCCCCGTATTCATATTATATAAATTTCATATTATATAAATTTATCTTTAAATGTTTCAGAAACAAAATTTCCAACTTTGTACAAACTCGTAAATGTTTATTGCGGGATACCTGCATCGAGTGCTTCATCAGAAAGTGCATTTTCTATTTCTGGAAGTATTCTTTCAAAATCAAGGACTCATATGTGTCCTGAGAGATTAAGCCAGAGATGTTTAATTCAGCAAAACGTGCATTTACTGGTTGAAAAAGGAATTATTCCTGATGTGGGCGTAAAATCAAATAAATAAAATTCGATTTCATGTATAACAAATTACAATGATTTACTGGAAGAAAAATTTCATGTATTTAATATTAAAAAAAATTTCAAATTACACAAAAACAAAAGTTAAATTTAATTTAAAAAAATTTCATTTTCAATCAAGAAATTGGTAGAAACGTATTTTCAATTAAGAAAAATGGTAGAACACATCAAATTTAATGCGGAATCAACTAGAAATTTATCTACAACACTTTGCACGATATTTGGAGCGGCTAAATATGATCATATAGGATAAATTAAATAAATAAATGTAAGTATTTATATTTTAAATTGCTAATCCTCTATTCCATTAGAAGCTATAAAATATATGAAAATAGTAAAATCATGTATTTTTTGAAGAAATTTTCCGCCATAAAATGTTTATAAAAAAAACTTTTAGATTATCTTAAACTAGTTATAAAACGGCCGCTACACTGGAATTATTGGGCTTAAAATCGATTATTTCATCAATTTTTGATCAAATACATATATCTTTTCCTTCAAAAAAATATGTTTAAGCATAACATATATACATTTTTTTACCTTTAAACCATAATATATGTTTTTACCATATACATAAGAAACTATATATTTCTAGCTTTATATGTATTGCCTGTAAAGCATGCGACTAAAAGTTGAACGCATCAATGTGTAGGTTTTTGTGTAATTTTACATGAAATTCAAGGGGCCTTTATAATAGATTTATTTTTTAAATAAAGTAAAATATGATTAATTAGGTTACATAGGCCGACAAAACTTATACTGAAAAATAGCTTACTGAAAAACTTTACATGGTTAATTTGTTTTATTATGAAGAAATGTTTTTAGTATTTTTAGCTGTGGATATGAAATTTTAAATGAAAGTTTATTAATTTAGTTCAAATTTATTATATTTTATTTTTTTAATAAAGTTCATCTAATTTTATTAAATAGACATATATTTTAAAGCACATTTTAAATTTAATGAATGTGTTCAACATTATAATGTAGTACAAAACATTCAATCACATTTTGTGGAAATTTGATTAATATTAATTAATTAAAAATCCAAAAATAATTAATTATAAATTTGTAAAAATAATGTAAATAACTAAACTATTATTTGAATATTATATTTTAGATTTGAGTGATTAGTTTCGTTATCACATTTTGTTTTTTTTTATTGCTACCATTCTTATCATACAGATTTTTATCACATTTTATTTTTTTACACTTTTAGAACAAAAATTAAATATGGTTAAAAGTTTAAATTTATTTTTTTACGAAAAAGTGTAAGATGGTCGTTATTTAGAGAAGAGTATAAAAGATATAGATATAGAAAAGAGTTTAAGATGAAATATTTACACACCAGCGAAAAGCATTAATTTATTATATTGCTGGCGTGTGGTTTTAACAGGTAAATTTCGTGTCATCGTTTTCGCTATGTGGAATAATTTCACTTTTAGGTATGTTTCTATTATACATTTAATTAAATGATACCTATGATTTTCGAACTCGGTTGAGTCGAAAATATGACGAATCATTTCTGAATTTGCCAATAAGCTAGTACTTATTTGACGCATTATAGAATTCAAAAGTTTCTTATAGAAATTTGGTTCCATCAGTCTCTTATTCAAATTAAACATAGATATTTGTTTTTCTGATATAGTACAGATTTCGACTAAATCTTTATGAGGTTGTTTAAGTCCGCCCCAGTTTCTTAAATTTATAAGCCTAGAATTTGACACATTGCAGGTATTTAGAGCAGATATACATCCAGAACATTTAACTGTCTTTAAAATTTTATTTTCTACATATCCAGCAATGTATATCACTGCACCGTTTACCACAGAACTGATAGCGTTTAAAGGGATCTCATCACAATCATCATCAATAAAACTATTTTCATCTACTTCTCTATTATTCAAAACATCATAATTATCTGAATTCAAAACTTTTACCGAGGTAACTCTAGATGAAACGGATAAAATTTGTGTTCTATCGATTACATTACAATTACTATTTAATGATGATTTTATTTCGTTTCTTATTATTAGTTTTTTATATGCCGATGTAAATTCTGGTACAGACGGATTGTTATTCCACCCACCTCTACTTCTTATTGCAGAGAAAAAAGTTTCTAGATGATCTTGACTAAATTTATAGGTAAGAATGTAGTCTAAAATTTTGCTACTTTCGCATAAATCAACAAACATTCCTTTAAAAGTATTGATAGCTAGTAAAAACCCGATAAATCCAGTTTTCGAACGTGAATTAATTATTTTTATGGCATTTTCAGAATCTGTATTAGTTTTGAGACTAAAAATATATTTCTCAGCAAAATCAAAAAAATTAAAAAAATCATGTTTTGACTCTACTTTCATAGGCCTTTTGTAACCTTTACCGAATTTACAACGAGAATTGAAAATATCAAAAAGTGTGTCAAAAACTAATAAAAACTGCTCCGTAGCTCGAGAGTCTGCAAAATGTTCAACTTTTTCTTCTCGCAAATATTGTAATGCGAGTGAAACACTTCTACTTAAGGTTTGAGCTGCCAAATTTACTTTCATTTTTTGTCCAAAAAATTTTACGTGCTTTGTGCTTAATTTATTAGCGAGAACTAAGCCTTCAGACTCCTGCAATTGATGTAACTTTTCGATAAACTCCCACTTAATTTTTCCATTTTCTGCGTCAAACATAACTCCCTTTGATGCTAAAACATTTCTCACCAATTTCAGCATATGACATACATCCATCAATATGTATATTTTTTCCTTGGTAATTGGATTTAAAAAGAATGGCTTCATATTTTCAGAATTTAGTGATGCACCTAACTTTTCAGCCATAGAAAAATTGCTTGGTGGACCATGAAATGTCAAACACACAATTGTTATTTCAGCCTGACTCAAAAAATGTAAGGCTTCTTTAACAATATTAGCTTTTTCCGATCCAGTTAGGCCATTTACCGCAAAGTATCCAATTGGAATTTTCCAATTGCCATTCACTGCTGTAACTAAAAGCACAAACATTTCACTGGCAACAGGGAAAAAATTTTTATCTTTGGACATTTTGAAGTTGCAGTCAACCTGTCCTACAAAAGTTTTCTTAAATTTATCGTAGGTTATACTTTTTTTTATAGCCATCTCATCAATAATTAAACAGCATAAAGATTCTTTTTTTGTGATTCCATCTATTTTTAATTTCAACTTTATTGCTTCCAATGATTCTGAAGTAAAACCTGGATTAGCTTCTACAGATCGATACCATGCCTGAATTGTGCTTACAGCTGGTAGTTTTACAAATTTGCTTCTGACGTATTCATATGCGCGAGGAGAGTAAAAATTTAATGTCATGGCAAAACCTCGAATATTTGGTGGAAATTCGCCGTTAACTTTTCCTTTTTTTAAATCATTTATTAGTGTTGATGATTCCGTTGATCCCTACAATATAGTAATTGTTATGTAAAAGTTATGTAAAATAAATTAACAGCATACCTTCAAAACTTGAATAGCATTTTGAGACATTAAATTTTGCCTTTTTATTCCGATAATGATATCATTTAGTGATTCAATTTTTTTCGTTTTACGGAAAATCTTGCATCGTAATTTATTTAATGCTTTGGTTTTAATTTTTAAGCTTGTTTTCAAAATTGAAATAGCTTTTGTAGCTGTTCGGGGAGAATATGTAATTTTTTTCGTATCTCTTAAATATTTCATTCGTTTTGCTGGACATCTAAATATATGTTTAAAATTAGTTTTTTACAATTTATGTAATAAATTTCTTAAAAAAAACTTTACTTTTCACGGATATCTTCACAATATTCATCTTCATTATCTGTTTCGTAGAAAACAGTTTCAACATCTTCACTATTTACAAATTAAAAAAATATAACAATATTGTTTTATCAAGATAATTAAAATGTTTCGCAAGTTGGGGAAAACAGTCGGTCGGGATTCTGGTTTCAAAGATGTTGAACTGAAGCTAAACTTCTTTTCTAAACAATCATTTGTGAAATGTTTACTGCAAATTGTTGCATTTTTTGGAATGACTTCAATTATCTGTTTATTTAAAACTTTCAAATTGAAAATCCAATGTTTTTTTCTCATTGAGTCAGTCGGAAATCTGAAAATCTTAAAATTATAATCAATTTAATTTAAAAAAAATTGTATTACCTGTGAAAACTAATATTGTTTCCTTTTTTATGAGTTGATGCACAATCTTTCACTAAACATCGAGGAGCCATTTTAAAAAAAATATATATTTTGAAACACAAATAATGAAAAATATTAAATCAACAATTTTTTTTTTTTAAATAACCACTTTTTAAAAAATAACTGTTCTAATTTTTTGACAATAAAAAAAAAATGTTTATCTGTCTAGTATTTCAAAAATATTTTTTAAAATGTCACTTTTATAATTATGTAAGAAAACTGATTTAATTTAATTAAAATTATTTTTACACTCACTCAATCAATGAAAATCAAATCAAAATGTTCACTTTTCCTTATATTTTTTAAAATTCAATAATTAAAAACAACTCACGGTAAAAGCTTTAACGAAAATAGTTTAAAAAAAACTGCCCGATTTCATGTGGAACTTGTTAAACCAAAATATACCTTTACCTAAAGCGCCTTTGTAACCAGCCTTTTTTTTCAGTCATGGTTAACTATATCAAATTATGTCAATTGGGAAAACATCTGATTTCTACTTTTAGTCGTTTTTTAATATTAAATACATAGCCAACTAGAAATATATAGTTTCATATATATATGGTTTTTACTAATAAAAAAAAACAAATTCATTTTAAATATTAACTTTTCTTTTAGTTAATCAAAGTTCAACATAGGAATTGCCGGTTAAAACAATTATAACATCTAAATGAACATCATTTAATTTAATGAGAATGATCTGAAAGCGTTCGAATCAGTAAATTGAACTCGTTTGCTACATTATGAAGAACTATTGGTATCTCCTATTGGTATCTCCGTGTTTCACTTAATTTTCGAAATTAAAGAAAAAAGGAAAAAATTAATTAAAAAAATTCCAAAAAAAGAAATCGCAAAAAAACATAAAATTTTAAATTAAGTTCAGACTAGTGATTCTATACCAAGCCAAATACCTACACCGTATACAGTACCAGCTCGAAAAACATCACTTATTCAGCAGCCTTGTAATAAATTTCAAATCGCATTGATATTTTTTTTTTTTTTTTTTTTTTTTTAAAACACACACACACACTTAATTTAAGTGAGACAAATTTGAAAAATGACACAAATTCCAGTCCGAGGTGGGAATCGAACCCACGACCGAACACGCCGTAGGATAATGGCAATACCACTACACCATGACGGCCGACAAAATTTATTTCTTAATTAATAACAAAAAAACTACTATATTATTTCTTAATAAGAAAATAATCATCCTTTTTAAATTTTTTTCCTACTGTTTCTTTTTTTTTTTTTATATTTAAAGTTTTGACTGTAAACTAAGATTTTGGTAATTTAGTTTTCAAATGAAGAGTTACCGGATCTAATATTTCTGTAAAAATCCCGAATTTGTGGATGATGTTAAATTTTGGGTTAAATTTACTAGTTCTAAAAAAAAATAAAGACTAACCACAATGAATTGATCGTAATAGAATTTGAGAGTAATATTCTCGAAAAAATATCATAGTGAAATTAGAAGTTGTCCTATTATTAATAAAGATATTTGAATATGAAAATTTGATTAATAAAAATAGAAAGAAGAAATGAAATTATGTATTTTATAGTTCTAAAAAAATTTTGTTTATAATTTCTTAAAATACAATCATTAAACTTTATTTAATTTTTTTATTTCGGTTAAAATTGGGTTTTTAATTTCAAGCGTTTTATGTAGCCGAAATTTTCGAAAACAATTATTTTTTTTTATTTTTTTTTTTGCGATATGTAAATTAATTTTACGTTTTTTAAAAAATCTTGAATATTTTTTCTTTTAAACATAATATTGTAATTCATATTAAACAGAAAATTAATTAATAAAAATAACATAATATGTAATTAAAAAAAACTAATCGAAGAATAAGTTATTGTTACTAATTATTAGTGCATATTTCAATAAATTTAAAAATGCTGTATTAGATATAAAAGCAGTGATTGAAATTTTTACTAGATTCATCATATTTTATTATCATTTTATGTTTTGTTCTATCTCATATTTTTTATCATTTAGAAAGATTCTCAAAATTTAAATATAAAACAAAAGAAAACTTGGAATTTTGGACAAAAATATTATGCACCTAATCCAATTTTAATCAATGTATATTTTAATTATTCTTAGAAACTACCATTAACGCCATTTGAAAGACAATTTAATTATGTAAATAATTCACATCAGGGTGACAAAACAAATATGAAATTGCCTTTTAAATGACGATTATTTTTGCGAAATGAATTGAAATACATTGATCGAAATTTAAATAGTTTCATTATATTTCTTGTTCAAAATTCTAAGTTTCCTTATTCTATAAAATTTTAGGATAGAACAAAGCATAGGTACGAAATTTGAACCTAAAAATGTGCAAAATATGAATTAAAAACATTTTATCGCTATTTTGATTTTCTATTAATATCTATATTCTAACTTAGTTTATTAAATTGTTAATGTCTGTCTAATCAGAATTTTTTCATCATATTCTAATAAAAAATTTACGTCATTGAAAAACTGTTTTTTCATTATCTTAAATTGGCTTGCAGATAATAGTGATTAATTACTGAAAAAACACATCTATATCATATAAGTACCGATCATTTTTCAAATTACTTTTTTTTATATCGGATGAGATTTTTTGAGGTTCACAAAAATTTTTTTTGTTCAAGCTTTTTTAAGCCATTTCCACCCAGCCGCAGCCACGATTTATATGTATCGGGTAAAGTAAGTAAAGTAACCTCCATACTCTGGCATTGGTAATGGATGTGGTTGAACAGGTGGATCACTACGCAATTCAACGTTTTCTTCTTGTCGAAGCTAAGTTAACAAACAAAAAAATATTTTAAATTTATTTCAATCAAATCAGAAACCAACAAATTATGAATAGAAAATTAGCAACGAAAATTTATTTATTATAAAAAAATCAAAAGCCACCGTTAATTTTTTACACCAATTTTAAAATTTTTAAGAATAATTATGTGGGAATTATGATAAAATTAGTTAGTTATTCGGAAAATAATAATCTAGCAATCGGCTAGAATCAAGAATGTTGAAATAATGTTAAAGTTTGCAAAATAATATTTTCATTTTGTTTCACATTTAAAAAACATAAATTTTATGAAAATAAAAAAGTATTTTCCCCTCATATTATAATATTATATAAAATTTAAACTTTAAACTTTTAACTTTGAAAATATTATAATAAATTTAAACTTTGAACTCACTTCAGGATCATTTATTAAAATATCTTCTGGTCGAGGCATTGTTGATGGTCCAGAAGCAGCCAGGGTTGGACTGGCTATAAAAATTTAACCGGGAAGTTTTGGACTTCCGGCCCATTTCTCTATATAAAAAATACATTGCTTATCCACTTCTCATTTCTATAAACACTAGGTTCCCTAATTTTTTTATTCAATACTATATAAAAAAAACTATATAAAAAAACTGAACGAAAAATTTTAAGAATTATTGTTAATTAAAATGGAATATTGGGAATAAATTAAATTAAGTATTTCTTAATCATGAAACCATCCGTCTATTTTCACTCTAATGGAAAGGAGAATATATCTTAAGCTGTTTTAACGATCCAATCAAGTTACAATAACTTCTTAAATTAAACTCCCCTCAAACAGTCAGCATAGCTATGGATTTTTGGACTTGTCCTTCAAAAAGAAATTCATACGTAAATTACACCATCCATTATAGCGTCGATTTGAATATTAAATGCTTTTCCTTGAAAACAACCTTCTTTTCTGAAAAAAACGGGTGAAAATGTAGCCGAACATATCATTCATCTCTTAGAAGAATTCGGTCTTACTAAAAAGAGAATTATTTTCGTGACGGATGGTGGCCGCAACATAATTTCAGCAATACAATTGTTGAAAGAACAATATTCTATCGATGTTCACAGATTAAGCTGTTTTGCTCATTCATTACATAATTTAATTTACACAGACATATTCTCAAAATTTTCTGCAGGAGGATTGACTCCTCTTATCAAAAAAATTTCAAAAATTTATAGAAAGTTAGCGTACAAAGGGCATGAGTTGAATAAAATTAAAATCCAGTTTGAAAATTTGAAGTTTATAGACTCTTTAAAAAATGTAATTGAAGATACTCAAAATTCATTTGATTTTGAAGATTTGATAGAGAAAATAACAAAACCTGCAGAAAGTTTAAAAATTTCAAACTCCACCAGATGGAACTTTACATATTCGATGTTAAAAAGTTTTTCAGAGAACTCGAAAGCGATTAATATATTATTAACAAAATTGTATTTACGTGAACTGGAAATAAAACTTCACGAAAAAGCGATTATTAAAGAAATTTTACAAGTTTTAGAAGTTTTTGTATCGGCATCAAAAATATTACAAGGTTCCAAATATCCTACATTAAACGTAGTTCTGCTATTTTTGGAAAATATTAAGTTTGATCTAGAAAAATTATTCGATACCATTCAATATGGTACTTCAATTGAAATATGCAGACGTATCCAAGATCAATGTGATAGGAGATTAATAATACAAGACGAGCATGTGGCAGCAGCGCTTCTGGATCCGCTTCAAAAAAATAGCAATTTTGTGAGTCAACAACTTGAAGTGAAAAACTACAGTGCAGAAGAGTTAATAAATAGTCAACTAAGTAAATTTAAAATCAAATCTGTAAAAATTAATGAAACTTGTACAAACAGAAAGACTAATAAAAGACATTCAAAAGTATCCAAAAAATCATTCAACACTCATGAAATAAAGATTGGTCTGTTGAGTAATATTTCGTCTACAAATGAAAATACAGATACTACGAAAAATGAAATTGAAATGTATATGCGTACCATTGTCGACCAGGAAGCCACTTTTGACGTATGGTGGAATTCGAACAGTAAGTGTATAATTTAAAAAATATATAATTTTTTAAAAGATAATAATAAATACATAAAACCTTCACAAAAAAAAAATATTTAAGAATTTCAATGTCTGAATTTCCATTTCGTAATGTATTTTGTATATATAAATTTATTAAAGTAAAATTCTGACACAATTTTAAAGCAAACAATTAGCTGACTTTTTTTTTTAATTCATCTTTTAAATATCCCCCCGTATTCATATTATATAAATTTCATATTATATAAATTTATCTTTAAATGTTTCAGAAACAAAATTTCCAACTTTGTACAAACTCGTAAATGTTTATTGCGGGATACCTGCATCGAGTGCTTCATCAGAAAGTGCATTTTCTATTTCTGGAAGTATTCTTTCAAAATCAAGGACTCATATGTGTCCTGAGAGATTAAGCCAGAGATGTTTAATTCAGCAAAACGTGCATTTACTGGTTGAAAAAGGAATTATTCCTGATGTGGGCGTAAAATCAAATAAATAAAATTCGATTTCATGTATAACAAATTACAATGATTTACTGGAAGAAAAATTTCATGTATTTAATATTAAAAAAAATTTCAAATTACACAAAAACAAAAGTTAAATTTAATTTAAAAAAATTTCATTTTCAATCAAGAAATTGGTAGAAACGTATTTTCAATTAAGAAAAATGGTAGAACACATCAAATTTAATGCGGAATCAACTAGAAATTTATCTACAACACTTTGCACGATATTTGGAGCGGCTAAATATGATCATATAGGATAAATTAAATAAATAAATGTAAGTATTTATATTTTAAATTGCTAATCCTCTATTCCATTAGAAGCTATAAAATATATGAAAATAGTAAAATCATGTATTTTTTGAAGAAATTTTCCGCCATAAAATGTTTATAAAAAAAACTTTTAGATTATCTTAAACTAGTTATAAAACGGCCGCTACACTGGAATTATTGGGCTTAAAATCGATTATTTCATCAATTTTTGATCAAATACATATATCTTTTCCTTCAAAAAAATATGTTTAAGCATAACATATATACATTTTTTTACCTTTAAACCATAATATATGTTTTTACTAATAAAAAAAAACAAATTCATTTTAAATATTAACTTTTCTTTTAGTTAATCAAAGTTCAACATAGGAATTGCCGGTTAAAACAATTATAACATCTAAATGAACATCATTTAATTTAATGAGAATGATCTGAAAGCGTTCGAATCAGTAAATTGAACTCGTTTGCTACATTATGAAGAACTATTGGTATCTCCTATTGGTATCTCCGTGTTTCACTTAATTTTCGAAATTAAAGAAAAAAGGAAAAAATTAATTAAAAAAATTCCAAAAAAAGAAATCGCAAAAAAACATAAAATTTTAAATTAAGTTCAGACTAGTGATTCTATACCAAGCCAAATACCTACACCGTATACAGTACCAGCTCGAAAAACATCACTTATTCAGCAGCCTTGTAATAAATTTCAAATCGCATTGATATTTTTTTTTTTTTTTTTTTTTTTTAAAACACACACACACACTTAATTTAAGTGAGACAAATTTGAAAAATGACACAAATTCCAGTCCGAGGTGGGAATCGAACCCACGACCGAACACGCCGTAGGATAATGGCAATACCACTACACCATGACGGCCGACAAAATTTATTTCTTAATTAATAACAAAAAAACTACTATATTATTTCTTAATAAGAAAATAATCATCCTTTTTAAATTTTTTTCCTACTGTTTCTTTTTTTTTTTTTATATTTAAAGTTTTGACTGTAAACTAAGATTTTGGTAATTTAGTTTTCAAATGAAGAGTTACCGGATCTAATATTTCTGTAAAAATCCCGAATTTGTGGATGATGTTAAATTTTGGGTTAAATTTACTAGTTCTAAAAAAAAATAAAGACTAACCACAATGAATTGATCGTAATAGAATTTGAGAGTAATATTCTCGAAAAAATATCATAGTGAAATTAGAAGTTGTCCTATTATTAATAAAGATATTTGAATATGAAAATTTGATTAATAAAAATAGAAAGAAGAAATGAAATTATGTATTTTATAGTTCTAAAAAAATGTTGTTTATAATTTCTTAAAATACAATCATTAAACTTTATTTCATTTTTTTATTTCGGTTAAAATTGGGTTTTTAATTTCAAGCGTTTTATGTAGCCGAAATTTTCGAAAACAATTATTTTTTTTTATTTTTTTTTTTGCGATATGTAAATTAATTTTACGTTTTTTAAAAAATCTTGAATATTTTTTCTTTTAAACATAATATTGTAATTCATATTAAACAGAAAATTAATTAATAAAAATAACATAATATGTAATTAAAAAAAACTAATCGAAGAATAAGTTATTGTTACTAATTATTAGTGCATATTTCAATAAATTTAAAAATGCTGTATTAGATATAAAAGCAGTGATTGAAATTTTTACTAGATTCATCATATTTTATTATCATTTTATGTTTTGTTCTATCTCATATTTTTTATCATTTAGAAAGATTCTCAAAATTTAAATATAAAACAAAAGAAAACTTGGAATTTTGGACAAAAATATTATGCACCTAATCCAATTTTAATCAATGTATATTTTAATTATTCTTAGAAACTACCATTAACGCCATTTGAAAGACAATTTAATTATGTAAATAATTCACATCAGGGTGACAAAACAAATATGAAATTGCCTTTTAAATGACGATTATTTTTGCGAAATGAATTGAAATACATTGATCGAAATTTAAATAGTTTCATTATATTTCTTGTTCAAAATTCTAAGTTTCCTTATTCTATAAAATTTTAGGATAGAACAAAGCATAGGTACGAAATTTGAACCTAAAAATGTGCAAAATATGAATTAAAAACATTTTATCGCTATTTTGATTTTCTATTAATATCTATATTCTAACTTAGTTTATTAAATTGTTAATGTCTGTCTAATCAGAATTTTTTCATCATATTCTAATAAAAAATTTACGTCATTGAAAAACTGTTTTTTCATTATCTTAAATTGGCTTGCAGATAATAGTGATTAATTACTGAAAAAACACATCTATATCATATAAGTACCGATCATTTTTCAAATTACTTTTTTTTATATCGGATGAGATTTTTTGAGGTTCACAAAAATTTTTTTTGTTCAAGCTTTTTTAAGCCATTTCCACCCAGCCGCAGCCACGATTTATATATATCGGGTAAAGTAAGTAAAGTAACCTCCATACTCTGGCATTGGTAATGGATGTGGTTGAACAGGTGGATCACTACGCAATTCAACGTTTTCTTCTTGTCGAAGCTAAGTTAACAAACAAAAAAATATTTTAAATTTATTTCAATCAAATCAGAAACCAACAAATTATGAATAGAAAATTAGCAACGAAAATTTATTTATTATAAAAAAATCAAAAGCCACCGTTAATTTTTTACACCAATTTTAAAATTTTTAAGAATAATTATGTGGGAATTATGATAAAATTAGTTAGTTATTCGGAAAATAATAATCTAGCAATCGGCTAGAATCAAGAATGTTGAAATAATGTTAAAGTTTGCAAAATAATATTTTCATTTTGTTTCACATTTAAAAAACATAAATTTTATGAAAATAAAAAAGTATTTTCCCCTCATATTATAATATTATATAAAATTTAAACTTTAAACTTTTAACTTTGAAAATATTATAATAAATTTAAACTTTGAACTCACTTCAGGATCATTTATTAAAATATCTTCTGGTCGAGGCATTGTTGATGGTCCAGAAGCAGCCAGGGTTGGACTGGCTATAAAAATTTAACCGGGAAGTTTTGGACTTCCGGCCCATTTCTCTATATAAAAAATACATTGCTTATCCACTTCTCATTTCTATAAACACTAGGTTCCCTAATTTTTTTATTCAATACTATATAAAAAAAACTATATAAAAAAACTGAACGAAAAATTTTAAGAATTATTGTTAATTAAAATGGAATATTGGGAATAAATTAAATTAAGTATTTCTTAATCATGAAACCATCCGTCTATTTTCACTCTAATGGAAAGGAGAATATATCTTAAGCTGTTTTAACGATCCAATCAAGTTACAATAACTTCTTAAATTAAACTCCCCTCAAACAGTCAGCATAGCTATGGATTTTTGGACTTGTCCTTCAAAAAGAAATTCATACGTAAATTACACCATCCATTATAGCGTCGATTTGAATATTAAATGCTTTTCCTTGAAAACAACCTTCTTTTCTGAAAAAAACGGGTGAAAATGTAGCCGAACATATCATTCATCTCTTAGAAGAATTCGGTCTTACTAAAAAGAGAATTATTTTCGTGACGGATGGTGGCCGCAACATAATTTCAGCAATACAATTGTTGAAAGAACAATATTCTATCGATGTTCACAGATTAAGCTGTTTTGCTCATTCATTACATAATTTAATTTACACAGACATATTCTCAAAATTTTCTGCAGGAGGATTGACTCCTCTTATCAAAAAAATTTCAAAAATTTATAGAAAGTTAGCGTACAAAGGGCATGAGTTGAATAAAATTAAAATCCAGTTTGAAAATTTGAAGTTTATAGACTCTTTAAAAAATGTAATTGAAGATACTCAAAATTCATTTGATTTTGAAGATTTGATAGAGAAAATAACAAAACCTGCAGAAAGTTTAAAAATTTCAAACTCCACCAGATGGAACTTTACATATTCGATGTTAAAAAGTTTTTCAGAGAACTCGAAATCGATTAATATATTATTAACAAAATTGTATTTACGTGAACTGGAAATAAAACTTCACGAAAAAGCGATTATTAAAGAAATTTTACAAGTTTTAGAAGTTTTTGTATCGGCATCAAAAATATTACAAGGTTCCAAATATCCTACATTAAACGTAGTTCTGCTATTTTTGGAAAATATTAAGTTTGATCTAGAAAAATTATTCGATACCATTCAATATGGTACTTCAATTGAAATATGCAGACGTATCCAAGATCAATGTGATAGGAGATTAATAATACAAGACGAGCATGTGGCAGCAGCGCTTCTGGATCCGCTTCAAAAAAATAGCAATTTTGTGAGTCAACAACTTGAAGTGAAAAACTACAGTGCAGAAGAGTTAATAAATAGTCAACTAAGTAAATTTAAAATCAAATCTGTAAAAATTAATGAAACTTGTACAAACAGAAAGACTAATAAAAGACATTCAAAAGTATCCAAAAAATCATTCAACACTCATGAAATAAAGATTGGTCTGTTGAGTAATATTTCGTCTACAAATGAAAATACAGATACTACGAAAAATGAAATTGAAATGTATATGCGTACCATTGTCGACCAGGAAGCCACTTTTGACGTATGGTGGAATTCGAACAGTAAGTGTATAATTTAAAAAATATATAATTTTTTAAAAGACAATAATAAATACATAAAACCTTCACAAAAAAAAAATATTTAAGAATTTCAATGTCTGAATTTCCATTTCGTAATGTATTTTGTATATATAAATTTATTAAAGTAAAATTCTGACACAATTTTAAAGCAAACAATTAGCTGACTTTTTTTTTTAATTCATCTTTTAAATATCCCCCCGTATTCATATTATATAAATTTCATATTATATAAATTTATCTTTAAATGTTTCAGAAACAAAATTTCCAACTTTGTACAAACTCGTAAATGTTTATTGCGGGATACCTGCATCGAGTGCTTCATCAGAAAGTACATTTTCTATTTCTGGAAGTATTCTTTCAAAATCAAGGACTCATATGTGTCCTGAGAGATTAAGCCAGAGATGTTTAATTCAGCAAAACGTGCATTTACTGGTTGAAAAAGGAATTATTCCTGATGTGGGCGTAAAATCAAATAAATAAAATTCGATTTCATGTATAACAAATTACAATGATTTACTGGAAGAAAAATTTCATGTATTTAATATTAAAAAAAATTTCAAATTACACAAAAACAAAAGTTAAATTTAATTTAAAAAAATTTCATTTTCAATCAAGAAATTGGTAGAAACGTATTTTCAATTAAGAAAAATGGTAGAACACATCAAATTTAATGCGGAATCAACTAGAAATTTATCTACAACACTTTGCACGATATTTGGAGCGGCTAAATATGATCATATAGGATAAATTAAATAAATAAATGTAAGTATTTATATTTTAAATTGCTAATCCTCTATTCCATTAGAAGCTATAAAATATATGAAAATAGTAAAATCATGTATTTTTTGAAGAAATTTTCCGCCATAAAATGTTTATAAAAAAAACTTTTAGATTATCTTAAACTAGTTATAAAACGGCCGCTACACTGGAATTATTGGGCTTAAAATCGATTATTTCATCAATTTTTGATCAAATACATATATCTTTTCCTTCAAAAAAATATGTTTAAGCATAACATATATACATTTTTTTACCTTTAAACCATAATATATGTTTTTACCATATACATAAGAAACTATATATTTCTAGCTTTATATGTATTGCCTGTAAAGCATGCGACTAAAAGTTGAACGCATCAATGTGTAGGTTTTTGTGTAATTTTACATGAAATTCAAGGGGCCTTTATAATAGATTTATTTTTTAAATAAAGTAAAATATGATTAATTAGGTTACATAGGCCGACAAAACTTATACTGAAAAATAGCTTACTGAAAAACTTTACATGGTTAATTTGTTTTATTATGAAGAAATGTTTTTAGTATTTTTAGCTGTGGATATGAAATTTTAAATGAAAGTTTATTAATTTAGTTCAAATTTATTATATTTTATTTTTTTAATAAAGTTCATCTAATTTTATTAAATAGACATATATTTTAAAGCACATTTTAAATTTAATGAATGTGTTCAACATTATAATGTAGTACAAAACATTCAATCACATTTTGTGGAAATTTGATTAATATTAATTAATTAAAAATCCAAAAATAATTAATTATAAATTTGTAAAAATAATGTAAATAACTAAACTATTATTTGAATATTATATTTTAGATTTGAGTGATTAGTTTCGTTATCACATTTTGTTTTTTTTTATTGCTACCATTCTTATCATACAGATTTTTATCACATTTTATTTTTTTACACTTTTAGAACAAAAATTAAATATGGTTAAAAGTTTAAATTTATTTTTTTACGAAAAAGTGTAAGATGGTCGTTATTTAGAGAAGAGTATAAAAGATATAGATATAGAAAAGAGTTTAAGATGAAATATTTACACACCAGCGAAAAGCATTAATTTATTATATTGCTGGCGTGTGGTTTTAACAGGTAAATTTCGTGTCATCGTTTTCGCTATGTGGAATAATTTCACTTTTAGGTATGTTTCTATTATACATTTAATTAAATGATACCTATGATTTTCGAACTCGGTTGAGTCGAAAATATGACGAATCATTTCTGAATTTGCCAATAAGCTAGTACTTATTTGACGCATTATAGAATTCAAAAGTTTCTTATAGAAATTTGGTTCCATCAGTCTCTTATTCAAATTAAACATAGATATTTGTTTTTCTGATATAGTACAGATTTCGACTAAATCTTTATGAGGTTGTTTAAGTCCGCCCCAGTTTCTTAAATTTATAAGCCTAGAATTTGACACATTGCAGGTATTTAGAGCAGATATACATCCAGAACATTTAACTGTCTTTAAAATTTTATTTTCTACATATCCAGCAATGTATATCACTGCACCGTTTACCACAGAACTGATAGCGTTTAAAGGGATCTCATCACAATCATCATCAATAAAACTATTTTCATCTACTTCTCTATTATTCAAAACATCATAATTATCTGAATTCAAAACTTTTACCGAGGTAACTCTAGATGAAACGGATAAAATTTGTGTTCTATCGATTACATTACAATTACTATTTAATGATGATTTTATTTCGTTTCTTATTATTAGTTTTTTATATGCCGATGTAAATTCTGGTACAGACGGATTGTTATTCCACCCACCTCTACTTCTTATTGCAGAGAAAAAAGTTTCTAGATGATCTTGACTAAATTTATAGGTAAGAATGTAGTCTAAAATTTTGCTACTTTCGCATAAATCAACAAACATTCCTTTAAAAGTATTGATAGCTAGTAAAAACCCGATAAATCCAGTTTTCGAACGTGAATTAATTATTTTTATGGCATTTTCAGAATCTGTATTAGTTTTGAGACTAAAAATATATTTCTCAGCAAAATCAAAAAAATTAAAAAAATCATGTTTTGACTCTACTTTCATAGGCCTTTTGTAACCTTTACCGAATTTACAACGAGAATTGAAAATATCAAAAAGTGTGTCAAAAACTAATAAAAACTGCTCCGTAGCTCGAGAGTCTGCAAAATGTTCAACTTTTTCTTCTCGCAAATATTGTAATGCGAGTGAAACACTTCTACTTAAGGTTTGAGCTGCCAAATTTACTTTCATTTTTTGTCCAAAAAATTTTACGTGCTTTGTGCTTAATTTATTAGCGAGAACTAAGCCTTCAGACTCCTGCAATTGATGTAACTTTTCGATAAACTCCCACTTAATTTTTCCATTTTCTGCGTCAAACATAACTCCCTTTGATGCTAAAACATTTCTCACCAATTTCAGCATATGACATACATCCATCAATATGTATATTTTTTCCTTGGTAATTGGATTTAAAAAGAATGGCTTCATATTTTCAGAATTTAGTGATGCACCTAACTTTTCAGCCATAGAAAAATTGCTTGGTGGACCATGAAATGTCAAACACACAATTGTTATTTCAGCCTGACTCAAAAAATGTAAGGCTTCTTTAACAATATTAGCTTTTTCCGATCCAGTTAGGCCATTTACCGCAAAGTATCCAATTGGAATTTTCCAATTGCCATTCACTGCTGTAACTAAAAGCACAAACATTTCACTGGCAACAGGGAAAAAATTTTTATCTTTGGACATTTTGAAGTTGCAGTCAACCTGTCCTACAAAAGTTTTCTTAAATTTATCGTAGGTTATACTTTTTTTTATAGCCATCTCATCAATAATTAAACAGCATAAAGATTCTTTTTTTGTGATTCCATCTATTTTTAATTTCAACTTTATTGCTTCCAATGATTCTGAAGTAAAACCTGGATTAGCTTCTACAGATCGATACCATGCCTGAATTGTGCTTACAGCTGGTAGTTTTACAAATTTGCTTCTGACGTATTCATATGCGCGAGGAGAGTAAAAATTTAATGTCATGGCAAAACCTCGAATATTTGGTGGAAATTCGCCGTTAACTTTTCCTTTTTTTAAATCATTTATTAGTGTTGATGATTCCGTTGATCCCTACAATATAGTAATTGTTATGTAAAAGTTATGTAAAATAAATTAACAGCATACCTTCAAAACTTGAATAGCATTTTGAGACATTAAATTTTGCCTTTTTATTCCGATAATGATATCATTTAGTGATTCAATTTTTTTCGTTTTACGGAAAATCTTGCATCGTAATTTATTTAATGCTTTGGTTTTAATTTTTAAGCTTGTTTTCAAAATTGAAATAGCTTTTGTAGCTGTTCGGGGAGAATATGTAATTTTTTTCGTATCTCTTAAATATTTCATTCGTTTTGCTGGACATCTAAATATATGTTTAAAATTAGTTTTTTACAATTTATGTAATAAATTTCTTAAAAAAAACTTTACTTTTCACGGATATCTTCACAATATTCATCTTCATTATCTGTTTCGTAGAAAACAGTTTCAACATCTTCACTATTTACAAATTAAAAAAATATAACAATATTGTTTTATCAAGATAATTAAAATGTTTCGCTTTACCTTTCCGATGGATCCAAGTTGGGGAAAACAGTCGGTCGGGATTCTGGTTTCAAAGATGTTGAACTGAAGCTAAACTTCTTTTCTAAACAATCATTTGTGAAATGTTTACTGCAAATTGTTGCATTTTTTGGAATGACTTCAATTATCTGTTTATTTAAAACTTTCAAATTGAAAATCCAATGTTTTTTTCTCATTGAGTCAGTCGGAAATCTGAAAATCTTAAAATTATAATCAATTTAATTTAAAAAAAATTGTATTACCTGTGAAAACTAATATTGTTTCCTTTTTTATGAGTTGATGCACAATCTTTCACTAAACATCGAGGAGCCATTTTAAAAAAAATATATATTTTGAAACACAAATAATGAAAAATATTAAATCAACAATTTTTTTTTTTTAAATAACCACTTTTTAAAAAATAACTGTTCTAATTTTTTGACAATAAAAAAAAAATGTTTATCTGTCTAGTATTTCAAAAATATTTTTTAAAATGTCACTTTTATAATTATGTAAGAAAACTGATTTAATTTAATTAAAATTATTTTTACACTCACTCAATCAATGAAAATCAAATCAAAATGTTCACTTTTCCTTATATTTTTTAAAATTCAATAATTAAAAACAACTCACGGTAAAAGCTTTAACGAAAATAGTTTAAAAAAAACTGCCCGATTTCATGTGGAACTTGTTAAACCAAAATATACCTTTACCTAAAGCGCCTTTGTAACCAGCCTTTTTTTTCAGTCATGGTTAACTATATCAAATTATGTCAATTGGGAAAACATCTGATTTCTACTTTTAGTCGTTTTTTAATATTAAATACATAGCCAACTAGAAATATATAGTTTCATATATATATGGTTTTTACTAATAAAAAAAAACAAATTCATTTTAAATATTAACTTTTCTTTTAGTTAATCAAAGTTCAACATAGGAATTGCCGGTTAAAACAATTATAACATCTAAATGAACATCATTTAATTTAATGAGAATGATCTGAAAGCGTTCGAATCAGTAAATTGAACTCGTTTGCTACATTATGAAGAACTATTGGTATCTCCTATTGGTATCTCCGTGTTTCACTTAATTTTCGAAATTAAAGAAAAAAGGAAAAAATTAATTAAAAAAATTCCAAAAAAAGAAATCGCAAAAAAACATAAAATTTTAAATTAAGTTCAGACTAGTGATTCTATACCAAGCCAAATACCTCCACCGTATACAGTACCAGCTCGAAAAACATCACTTATTCAGCAGCCTTGTAATAAATTTCAAATCGCATTGATATTTTTTTTTTTTTTTTTTTTTTTTTTTTTTTTTTAAAACACACACACACACTTAATTTAAGTGAGACAAATTTGAAAAATGACACAAATTCCAGTCCGAGGTGGGAATCGAACCCACGACCGAACACGCCGTAGGATAATGGCAATACCACTACACCATGACGGCCGACAAAATTTATTTCTTAATTAATAACAAAAAAACTACTATATTATTTCTTAATAAGAAAATAATCATCCTTTTTAAATTTTTTTCCTACTGTTTCTTTTTTTTTTTTTATATTTAAAGTTTTGACTGTAAACTAAGATTTTGGTAATTTAGTTTTCAAATGAAGAGTTACCGGATCTAATATTTCTGTAAAAATCCCGAATTTGTGGATGATGTTAAATTTTGGGTTAAATTTACTAGTTCTAAAAAAAAATAAAGACTAACCACAATGAATTGATCGTAATAGAATTTGAGAGTAATATTCTCGAAAAAATATCATAGTGAAATTAGAAGTTGTCCTATTATTAATAAAGATATTTGAATATGAAAATTTGATTAATAAAAATAGAAAGAAGAAATGAAATTATGTATTTTATAGTTCTAAAAAAATTTTGTTTATAATTTCTTAAAATACAATCATTAAACTTTATTTAATTTTTTTAT
This sequence comes from Hybos culiciformis, assembly GCA_964007475.1. Classification (NCBI taxonomy): domain Eukaryota; kingdom Metazoa; phylum Arthropoda; class Insecta; order Diptera; family Hybotidae; genus Hybos; species Hybos culiciformis. The sequence goes on from CAXFZM010000180.1 coordinate 113,514, forward strand.
TTCGGTTAAAATTGGGTTTTTAATTTCAAGCGTTTTATGTAGCCGAAATTTTCGAAAACAATTATTTTTTTTTATTTTTTTTTTTGCGATATGTAAATTAATTTTACGTTTTTTAAAAAATCTTGAATATTTTTTCTTTTAAACATAATATTGTAATTCATATTAAACAGAAAATTAATTAATAAAAATAACATAATATGTAATTAAAAAAAACTAATCGAAGAATAAGTTATTGTTACTAATTATTAGTGCATATTTCAATAAATTTAAAAATGCTGTATTAGATATAAAAGCAGTGATTGAAATTTTTACTAGATTCATCATATTTTATTATCATTTTATGTTTTGTTCTATCTCATATTTTTTATCATTTAGAAAGATTCTCAAAATTTAAATATAAAACAAAAGAAAACTTGGAATTTTGGACAAAAATATTATGCACCTAATCCAATTTTAATCAATGTATATTTTAATTATTCTTAGAAACTACCATTAACGCCATTTGAAAGACAATTTAATTATGTAAATAATTCACATCAGGGTGACAAAACAAATATGAAATTGCCTTTTAAATGACGATTATTTTTGCGAAATGAATTGAAATACATTGATCGAAATTTAAATAGTTTCATTATATTTCTTGTTCAAAATTCTAAGTTTCCTTATTCTATAAAATTTTAGGATAGAACAAAGCATAGGTACGAAATTTGAACCTAAAAATGTGCAAAATATGAATTAAAAACATTTTATCGCTATTTTGATTTTCTATTAATATCTATATTCTAACTTAGTTTATTAAATTGTTAATGTCTGTCTAATCAGAATTTTTTCATCATATTCTAATAAAAAATTTACGTCATTGAAAAACTGTTTTTTCATTATCTTAAATTGGCTTGCAGATAATAGTGATTAATTACTGAAAAAACACATCTATATCATATAAGTACCGATCATTTTTCAAATTACTTTTTTTTATATCGGATGAGATTTTTTGAGGTTCACAAAAATTTTTTTTGTTCAAGCTTTTTTAAGCCATTTCCACCCAGCCGCAGCCACGATTTATATATATCGGGTAAAGTAAGTAAAGTAACCTCCATACTCTGGCATTGGTAATGGATGTGGTTGAACAGGTGGATCACTACGCAATTCAACGTTTTCTTCTTGTCGAAGCTAAGTTAACAAACAAAAAAATATTTTAAATTTATTTCAATCAAATCAGAAACCAACAAATTATGAATAGAAAATTAGCAACGAAAATTTATTTATTATAAAAAAATCAAAAGCCACCGTTAATTTTTTACACCAATTTTAAAATTTTTAAGAATAATTATGTGGGAATTATGATAAAATTAGTTAGTTATTCGGAAAATAATAATCTAGCAATCGGATAGAATCAAGAATGTTGAAATAATGTTAAAGTTTGCAAAATAATATTTTCATTTTGTTTCACATTTAAAAAACATAAATTTTATGAAAATAAAAAAGTATTTTCCCCTCATATTATAATATTATATAAAATTTAAACTTTAAACTTTTAACTTTGAAAATATTATAATAAATTTAAACTTTGAACTCACTTCAGGATCATTTATTAAAATATCTTCTGGTCGAGGCATTGTTGATGGTCCAGAAGCAGCCAGGGTTGGACTGGCTATAAAAATTTAACCGGGAAGTTTTGGACTTCCGGCCCATTTCTCTATATAAAAAATACATTGCTTATCCACTTCTCATTTCTATAAACACTAGGTTCCCTAATTTTTTTATTCAATACTATATAAAAAAAACTATATAAAAAAACTGAACGAAAAATTTTAAGAATTATTGTTAATTAAAATGGAATATTGGGAATAAATTAAATTAAGTATTTCTTAATCATGAAACCATCCGTCTATTTTCACTCTAATGGAAAGGAGAATATATCTTAAGCTGTTTTAACGATCCAATCAAGTTACAATAACTTCTTAAATTAAACTCCCCTCAAACAGTCAGCATAGCTATGGATTTTTGGACTTGTCCTTCAAAAAGAAATTCATACGTAAATTACACCATCCATTATAGCGTCGATTTGAATATTAAATGCTTTTCCTTGAAAACAACCTTCTTTTCTGAAAAAAACGGGTGAAAATGTAGCCGAACATATCATTCATCTCTTAGAAGAATTCGGTCTTACTAAAAAGAGAATTATTTTCGTGACGGATGGTGGCCGCAACATAATTTCAGCAATACAATTGTTGAAAGAACAATATTCTATCGATGTTCACAGATTAAGCTGTTTTGCTCATTCATTACATAATTTAATTTACACAGACATATTCTCAAAATTTTCTGCAGGAGGATTGACTCCTCTTATCAAAAAAATTTCAAAAATTTATAGAAAGTTAGCGTACAAAGGGCATGAGTTGAATAAAATTAAAATCCAGTTTGAAAATTTGAAGTTTATAGACTCTTTAAAAAATGTAATTGAAGATACTCAAAATTCATTTGATTTTGAAGATTTGATAGAGAAAATAACAAAACCTGCAGAAAGTTTAAAAATTTCAAACTCCACCAGATGGAACTTTACATATTCGATGTTAAAAAGTTTTTCAGAGAACTCGAAATCGATTAATATATTATTAACAAAATTGTATTTACGTGAACTGGAAATAAAACTTCACGAAAAAGCGATTATTAAAGAAATTTTACAAGTTTTAGAAGTTTTTGTATCGGCATCAAAAATATTACAAGGTTCCAAATATGCTACATTAAACGTAGTTCTGCTATTTTTGGAAAATATTAAGTTTGATCTAGAAAAATTATTCGATACCATTCAATATGGTACTTCAATTGAAATATGCAGACGTATCCAAGATCAATGTGATAGGAGATTAATAATACAAGACGAGCATGTGGCAGCAGCGCTTCTGGATCCGCTTCAAAAAAATAGCAATTTTGTGAGTCAACAACTTGAAGTGAAAAACTACAGTGCAGAAGAGTTAATAAATAGTCAACTAAGTAAATTTAAAATCAAATCTGTAAATATTAATGAAACTTGTACAAACAGAAAGACTAATAAAAGACATTCAAAAGTATCCAAAAAATCATTCAACACTCATGAAATAAAGATTGGTCTGTTGAGTAATATTTCGTCTACAAATGAAAATACAGATACTACGAAAAATGAAATTGAAATGTATATGCGTACCATTGTCGACCAGGAAGCCACTTTTGACGTATGGTGGAATTCGAACAGTAAGTGTATAATTTAAAAAATATATAATTTTTTAAAAGACAATAATAAATACATAAAACCTTCACAAAAAAAAAATATTTAAGAATTTCAATGTCTGAATTTCCATTTCGTAATGTATTTTGTATATATAAATTTATTAAAGTAAAATTCTGACACAATTTTAAAGCAAACAATTAGCTGACTTTTTTTTTTAATTCATCTTTTAAATATCCCCCCGTATTCATATTATATAAATTTCATATTATATAAATTTATCTTTAAATGTTTCAGAAACAAAATTTCCAACTTTGTACAAACTCGTAAATGTTTATTGCGGGATACCTGCATCGAGTGCTTCATCAGAAAGTGCATTTTCTATTTCTGGAAGTATTCTTTCAAAATCAAGGACTCATATGTGTCCTGAGAGATTAAGCCAGAGATGTTTAATTCAGCAAAACGTGCATTTACTGGTTGAAAAAGGAATTATTCCTGATGTGGGCGTAAAATCAAATAAATAAAATTCGATTTCATGTATAACAAATTACAATGATTTACTGGAAGAAAAATTTCATGTATTTAATATTAAAAAAAATTTCAAATTACACAAAAACAAAAATTAAATTTAATTTAAAAAAATTTCATTTTCAATCAAGAAATTGGTAGAAACGTATTTTCAATTAAGAAAAATGGTAGAACACATCAAATTTAATGCGGAATCAACTAGAAATTTATCTACAACACTTTGCACGATATTTGGAGCGGCTAAATATGATCATATAGGATAAATTAAATAAATAAATGTAAGTATTTATATTTTAAATTGCTAATCCTCTATTCCATTAGAAGCTATAAAATATATGAAAATAGTAAAATCATGTATTTTTTGAAGAAATTTTCCGCCATAAAATGTTTATAAAAAAAACTTTTAGATTATCTTAAACTAGTTATAAAACGGCCGCTACACTGGAATTATTGGGCTTAAAATCGATTATTTCATCAATTTTTGATCAAATACATATATCTTTTCCTTCAAAAAAATATGTTTAAGCATAACATATATACATTTTTTTACCTTTAAACCATAATATATGTTTTTACTAATAAAAAAAAACAAATTCATTTTAAATATTAACTTTTCTTTTAGTTAATCAAAGTTCAACATAGGAATTGCCGGTTAAAACAATTATAACATCTAAATGAACATCATTTAATTTAATGAGAATGATCTGAAAGCGTTCGAATCAGTAAATTGAACTCGTTTGCTACATTATGAAGAACTATTGGTATCTCCTATTGGTATCTCCGTGTTTCACTTAATTTTCGAAATTAAAGAAAAAAGGAAAAAATTAATTAAAAAAATTCCAAAAAAAGAAATCGCAAAAAAACATAAAATTTTAAATTAAGTTCAGACTAGTGATTCTATACCAAGCCAAATACCTACACCGTATACAGTACCAGCTCGAAAAACATCACTTATTCAGCAGCCTTGTAATAAATTTCAAATCGCATTGATATTTTTTTTTTTTTTTTTTTTTTTTTAAAACACACACACACACTTAATTTAAGTGAGACAAATTTGAAAAATGACACAAATTCCAGTCCGAGGTGGGAATCGAACCCACGACCGAACACGCCGTAGGATAATGGCAATACCACTACACCATGACGGCCGACAAAATTTATTTCTTAATTAATAACAAAAAAACTACTATATTATTTCTTAATAAGAAAATAATCATCCTTTTTAAATTTTTTTCCTACTGTTTCTTTTTTTTTTTTTATATTTAAAGTTTTGACTGTAAACTAAGATTTTGGTAATTTAGTTTTCAAATGAAGAGTTACCGGATCTAATATTTCTGTAAAAATCCCGAATTTGTGGATGATGTTAAATTTTGGGTTAAATTTACTAGTTCTAAAAAAAAATAAAGACTAACCACAATGAATTGATCGTAATAGAATTTGAGAGTAATATTCTCGAAAAAATATCATAGTGAAATTAGAAGTTGTCCTATTATTAATAAAGATATTTGAATATGAAAATTTGATTAATAAAAATAGAAAGAAGAAATGAAATTATGTATTTTATAGTTCTAAAAAAATGTTGTTTATAATTTCTTAAAATACAATCATTAAACTTTATTTAATTTTTTTATTTCGGTTAAAATTGGGTTTTTAATTTCAAGCGTTTTATGTAGCCGAAATTTTCGAAAACAATTATTTTTTTTTATTTTTTTTTTTGCGATATGTAAATTAATTTTACGTTTTTTAAAAAATCTTGAATATTTTTTCTTTTAAACATAATATTGTAATTCATATTAAACAGAAAATTAATTAATAAAAATAACATAATATGTAATTAAAAAAAACTAATCGAAGAATAAGTTATTGTTACTAATTATTAGTGCATATTTCAATAAATTTAAAAATGCTGTATTAGATATAAAAGCAGTGATTGAAATTTTTACTAGATTCATCATATTTTATTATCATTTTATGTTTTGTTCTATCTCATATTTTTTATCATTTAGAAAGATTCTCAAAATTTAAATATAAAACAAAAGAAAACTTGGAATTTTGGACAAAAATATTATGCACCTAATCCAATTTTAATCAATGTATATTTTAATTATTCTTAGAAACTACCATTAACGCCATTTGAAAGACAATTTAATTATGTAAATAATTCACATCAGGGTGACAAAACAAATATGAAATTGCCTTTTAAATGACGATTATTTTTGCGAAATGAATTGAAATACATTGATCGAAATTTAAATAGTTTCATTATATTTCTTGTTCAAAATTCTAAGTTTCCTTATTCTATAAAATTTTAGGATAGAACAAAGCATAGGTACGAAATTTGAACCTAAAAATGTGCAAAATATGAATTAAAAACATTTTATCGCTATTTTGATTTTCTATTAATATCTATATTCTAACTTAGTTTATTAAATTGTTAATGTCTGTCTAATCAGAATTTTTTCATCATATTCTAATAAAAAATTTACGTCATTGAAAAACTGTTTTTTCATTATCTTAAATTGGCTTGCAGATAATAGTGATTAATTACTGAAAAAACACATCTATATCATATAAGTACCGATCATTTTTCAAATTACTTTTTTTTATATCGGATGAGATTTTTTGAGGTTCACAAAAATTTTTTTTGTTCAAGCTTTTTTAAGCCATTTCCACCCAGCCGCAGCCACGATTTATATATATCGGGTAAAGTAAGTAAAGTAACCTCCATACTCTGGCATTGGTAATGGATGTGGTTGAACAGGTGGATCACTACGCAATTCAACGTTTTCTTCTTGTCGAAGCTAAGTTAACAAACAAAAAAATATTTTAAATTTATTTCAATCAAATCAGAAACCAACAAATTATGAATAGAAAATTAGCAACGAAAATTTATTTATTATAAAAAAATCAAAAGCCACCGTTAATTTTTTACACCAATTTTAAAATTTTTAAGAATAATTATGTGGGAATTATGATAAAATTAGTTAGTTATTCGGAAAATAATAATCTAGCAATCGGCTAGAATCAAGAATGTTGAAATAATGTTAAAGTTTGCAAAATAATATTTTCATTTTGTTTCACATTTAAAAAACATAAATTTTATGAAAATAAAAAAGTATTTTCCCCTCATATTATAATATTATATAAAATTTAAACTTTAAACTTTTAACTTTGAAAATATTATAATAAATTTAAACTTTGAACTCACTTCAGGATCATTTATTAAAATATCTTCTGGTCGAGGCATTGTTGATGGTCCAGAAGCAGCCAGGGTTGGACTGGCTATAAAAATTTAACCGGGAAGTTTTGGACTTCCGGCCCATTTCTCTATATAAAAAATACATTGCTTATCCACTTCTCATTTCTATAAACACTAGGTTCCCTAATTTTTTTATTCAATACTATATAAAAAAAACTATATAAAAAAACTGAACGAAAAATTTTAAGAATTATTGTTAATTAAAATGGAATATTGGGAATAAATTAAATTAAGTATTTCTTAATCATGAAACCATCCGTCTATTTTCACTCTAATGGAAAGGAGAATATATCTTAAGCTGTTTTAACGATCCAATCAAGTTACAATAACTTCTTAACAAATTTCTAAATTTTCTGATATCATAAATGTTGCTTTTAATTTTAAAGTTTCTGGGAACATAACTAACACTATTCAAATATAAACTTTTCTGAAATCTTTTTAAATTGATTTCCAATATGGGTTTTGAGCTTTAAATTTTAATAACACTTTTTGAATATATAATCCATATTCGATTTTCTTTTCAAACATGACGATTATAAACTAAAATTTTGGAATTGTTTTCATCTAAGTCAAATGAGTTGCAGGCCACGGAAATCTCATACATTTCATATATTTAAGCACAAAAGAGGACAAGAGGGTTGGAATCTCATCGAATCAATTAACAAATATTTTTTCTACCGTTTTCTTTTTTAATTAATATATTTTTCTGAATATAACTTTCCTGTTTACATCATTTTCAAAGTTTAATTGCTTAGCACTACGTACCGTACTTTCCAAGTTATTATACTTCGATTCTTTTCCAAAATCATTTCCAATCAAAATATATTTAAATCAGATTCCATTGTATCTTTAAAATAATTAGTAATAAAAAATTTTAATTTTTCGGACCAAATATTACCAGCCCCCCGGGAAATGTCCCGGTGTCCCGGTGGGCCAGTCCAACCCTGGAAGCAGCACGTATTTTATCACTACCTCGAGGTGGCCGAGTTGTTTGTGTAAATGCTCGAATACGACTTGCAAGTCCTGTTAAATATAAATTTAGACAATCAATTAATTAACTATAAAATTAAAAATAATAATAATTTGTAAAAAGTTAGATCAAATTTTAAAAGTTGAATATGCTTCTAAGGTTAAGATGTAATAATTTCACAAATTAAACATTTGAAAAGACCGAAAAGTTTTAATTGGATCTTCACCACTATGTCTTTTTGTATGAATTGTTCCTTTTTCAACTGCTAGGTCCTGTAAACGCGAATCATTGATACCAGCTGTTTGACCTTGTTTAGAAAAAATAAAAAGGAAATTCGTGAACCGTAGGAATTTTAAAATTAAAAAAAGTTTTAAAAACACGATTCTACTCTCAATTCTCAAACCAATAAAATTATTTACTTACCATCAGAATGACTGTCAATCGATAGAATGGTGGCGTTTCAGTACGTTCAATTAAGCAATTCAATGTTTCCACTGTTTGCAGTTCTGTCATTAATTCATCTAACAATCTGTCTGGGCACGTTCGAGCTAGATAAAGCGCTACTAGTTTTGCCTGTTTAAGTATATGAAATAAAAAATTTCAATTAAAAACTTTTTAGCAAGGAATTATAATAGAAAGAATAAATACAATTAGAGTAATATGTAGTTGAAAAAGTTCGTCAAAGATTAAACAACATTATAAGTATATACATTTTTTTTTTTATTTCAATTCCTAATAGAAAAAGAAATGCAACGAATTTTACTTTGTTAACTCCAAAAATATTCTTCAAAACTTTAAATCTTTGAAGCCATCTAAAAATTTGTTAAAAAATGACTTTAAAAGCTGAAAAAAGCGAAATAAAATAGTGCACAGAAAAAAAAAATTATAAGCTCTATCAGGAATTCTAGACGTTGTGAACAGAAAAAAATGCAATTATAGGGTTTTTCTTAGAAATCTTAAAGTATATCATAATAACGGTAAGCGGCTGATTCATCGCCTAGCAATTCATCGCGAATCAATTCATCGCCCGCAATTCATCGCCAGCAATTCATCGTCAAGCAATTCATCGTCAAAAAGTTCATCGCCAAGCAATTCATCGCCAAGCAATTCAACGCCAGTAATTCATCGCCAGTAATTCATCGCCAGCAATTCATCGCCAGTAATTCATCGCCAGTAATTCATCGCCAGTAATTCATCGCCAGCAATTCATCGCCAGCAATTCATCGCCAGCAATTCACCGCCAGCAATTCATCGCCAGCAATTCATCGCCAATTGGTGATTGGGTAGGGCGGTGCCCAAACCACTAAATACAGAAGCTTTTTTCTTGGAAATGCTCCGTTTCGGAGATTTGGCCCCTCAAAATTTTCATACATTTTTCTATGGAAATTTTTTTTTTCTTTCGAAATATATAAAAAAAAAAAAAAAAAAATTAGCCCGATGTGGCAGAAGCTTGGTGAGGAAGTAGAGGCGGTTCCCAAATCAACAAATTCAAAAGTTTTTTTCTCGGAAATGCCCCGTTTTGGAGATATGGTCACTCAAAATTTTCATACATTTTTCGACGGCAAAAAAAAACATAAAATATGAATCGCCAGCAATTCATCGCCAAGCAATCCATCACCAGCAATTCATCGCCGCCGGCGGCGATGAATTGATGGTGATGGACTGCTTGGCGATGAATTGCTGGCGATGAATTGCTGGCGATGAATTGCTGGCGATGAATTACTGGCGATGAATTGCTGGCGATGAATTACTGGCGATGAATTACTGGCGATGAATTGCTGGCGATGAATTACTGGCGATGAATTACTGGCGATGAATTGCTGGCGATGAATTACTGGCGATGAATTACTGGCGATGAATAGCTTGGCGATGAATTGCTTGGCGATGAACTTTTTGACGATGAATTGCTTGACGATGAATTGCTGGCGATGAATTGCTGGCGATGAATTGCTTGGCGATGAATTGCTGGGCGATGAATTAGCCTAGATTCCATAATAACATATGAAGATTCTAAACATAAATTTTCTTATATTTAAATTTTCTCTCATTCTATTTTGTTATATTTAAAGTAAATTATATTGCTTGGATTATGACGCTTTTATTCTTTACGAACGTATTGTTCAACTAAAAAATCAATCATGCATTTGATAACTTTAATTTTTAAATGTTGTTAAGATATTTCAACTTACGTATGATAAGAGTTCATTGGGAGCCATGCCTGACATTATCACCAAATACCGAAGAATAACCTTTAAATTGTTCAGCCAAAATTGGCAAAGAGTTCCCCAAACTTCTTCAATATTGCTTGGATGTAAGTCAGCAAACTGTGAAATTAAGAGTCCAAGTTTAAGAATACTAATATTAGATATTAGAGAAATAAAAAAGCGAAAAAGCGATTAAAGTGACATTAAGTATAGCTTAAAAATTGAAACCAGCATTGCTGCTTATCTTTTCCTGTGTAGTGTTCTTATTATTTATCCATTAATATGTTTGCTTACCTTTGCTGTAATATAAAACAAGTTATTCAGAAGCATTATATTATACTAATTGGGAAAAACAAATTATAACACTTACAGCCGATTTCATGAGAGTACTTGAGTGTTGGAATCATATATATACACTCATGATTCCATTTTTGTACACTCATGATTTCATTTTTGATCTACAATCAAGAAGATTACACTTCTCGTTGCTAATTACAATCGAGTGTATTTGAAAAATGGATTCATGAGTGTACACACTCTCGAGTGTAATACACTCATCGTTGCCGGGTACCTTAATACTTTTATAAAGTTTTCGAATTTAATAATTTGTCAAAATAAAAATCTGTTGACTAACAAAAAACAAAAAATGGATAATGTGGTCTATTTACTCATATCATTTTCAAATTTTGCTTCAAACAATTTTTTTTTCTGTCCAGACTTAAAAAATTAATTTCCGCACCCTTTTTATTCAATGTTATTGAGTTAATTCAATTATGTCAAATATTTTGTTAGTTCAGAAATTTTCTTTTCCAAAGTCAATAAATAAAGAAAATATAATATTACAACTAACTTGTTGTCTGTCAACAATATTGTAATCAATATCTTAAAAAAAAAGATCAATTTTTGATCACTGAGCAAGTTAATAAAATAATTTAATTAGATTTAAAGAAAATAGATTAAATTTCTTAATCATAGTATAAATTTATTCATCAATGAATCACGAAAAATAAATATATGATGGAACATGCTATTTATACCCTTTGTTAAAAAAAATTAAAAAAAAAAAATTAACTTTACCATTATATAAGACAAGGGTGTTGCAGGTGGTACACTTGTAGCAACTAATTCCATATTTTCTAACCACGGTAATAAACATTGCTATAAAAGAGCACGAACTTCTTCACGTGCCGTTTGAAATCTATAAGTTATTTCTGGAAAAAGGAAAGAACAATAATTAATTGAAAAACGTCATTTTAATTTTTCGTACTTTAAATTCACTTTACACATAATATAGTTAGTTAGTTAATTTTTCTTTTTTTGCTGCAAACTTTATAAATGAGTATTTAATTAAAATAATAATAATAAAATTTAATATTTATTTACCAGAGAACAGAGGGCGAAGTCGTGTCGACTTAGTCGAGCTAGTCGGCACAATTTTCGAGCCGCCGCCGCTGGTTCTTTTTTATCGACTCAAGTCGACTAGCTGCTGCTGAACTTTTATTCGACTTAGTCGACTAACATTTTTATTTTTTTCCTTGCAGAAAAAAAAAATACCCTTTTCAACTAGTACTTCCTTTTCTTTATAACAATTGTTATTTTGTCATTCGTATTTTCTAAACTGAAAATTATTTTCGTATTATTCGAATTTCGAGACCGAGTATTGATGATTTAAGGGAATAATTTAGTGAATAATTTTCACAAAAAGTCAATAAGAAATTTATAAAAAATTAATTAGAAAGAAGTTAATAAAAAGTTAGTTAAATATAACATTAGAACTTTAGAACGAAGTAAAAAATATATAGGTAAGTAAAAAAGTATTCTACAATCTACATTCATTCAACTCTTTTTTTTTTTGTTAAACCGTGCACCCGTGGTAATGATTTCCACCCAATCCATCAAAAGTTAAAAACCGAATTACGCAATCGAAGGTAAATGTCTCATCAGTAGACGCTGTGAACTAGTATCAAACAATCTGGATCAACAAATTATAAAATTAAGAGTTACATTCTGGATTGAAATGAAATAGAAATTTATGATAAAATAGATTTTTTTTAAACCTACTGACCATATTTGTCCCGTTTAATGCGGGACAAATGCGACACATTTTTAGTTATTCGCAAATAGCGTTTTACACCATTTTTAAAGTTTTTTCAACCGACCATCAATCAAACTTTTAATTACCTATTCAAAAAGCACTGAAACTTAAAAAACTATCAAAAGGTTACTGTGATTTTGAATTTAAAAAAATAATAAAAATAAAAATAATACTTATGGGTAATTCTCTCCGCAAATAGGACAATTTCACTTAAAAAAAAAAAAAATCCAAAATTAAATTATTTAAGTTTATTCTTTATGAAATTAGTTTAAATTGATATATTCTTTAGGATTCCGAAAAGGTACACACTTCATTTTGTCGCGAAATGTGTTTTTTATCCATTTTAAAAATTGAAAAATACAGGGGAATGACTCGTTAAACAAGGGAAAGGACTTTTTCGTGCAGGGTAAGGACAACTAACAGGGTACTGAAATATTACTTTTGAACCATTATTATTTAAAAAAATTAATCATGAAAAATCCTTTTTTGTTCTGTAATTATTTTAACAAAATATTTATTTTTTATTTGTAAATAAAATTTAAGTTTTTCAAAACTAAAATTAAAAAAAAAAATCAAAAACTTATTTTAGAGCTCTTTTACTTCAACTTTATCTAAAAATTTATAGAAAATTCTTCAACCTCGGCTTATTGGAGCCGGATTTGGTAAAACTCTTATTATCTGATTGAGATTAATATAAGATTCATCTGCATCGTGCACAAAAAACAGATCCTCATTATATTTTTTCAAACCTAATATTTTAACTTCTCCTTCATCTGCATCTTCTTGTGCTATTGCAGCGTATCTAAAATTTAATAATAAAATGATTACTTAATTTTTACATGTCAGACATAATAAATTTTTCTACCTTAATTTTTTTTGTCCAACTAAATATTCAGTCAATAAATATGTTCCAGCTTTAATCTGCAGTGGTGAGTTTGATAATTTTCAGATGAATCAGTGTATACATCAGAAACCTTTAATTTTTTTAAACAATTTTTATGCATCTCATCAATATCAGATTCCGAAGAAAGATCTAGAATATCCTTATTGCTGAGTGTCTCATTTTGAATTCCTGACATTGCAGGGCAATTAAAAAAAATTTTCCATAACATATCTCACCTATTTTATAAATATCGTTGGAATTTGAAGAATCGAGATGGCTCAATGAAAAAAACTCTAATTTATTTGAATTTTTGGTACCTGTAATCTGCCTCATTTTTTGTGTTCCAGCGAAAAGTGGAATTTTTTTTTTGTCTGGAATATCAGAAGTTATTTTGTCTATTTCTGAAGAATTTATTTCAAATATATTAATGCCAGAGCAAAGCAGTGTTATTTTTTCCATTAGCGATTTGAGATTAGGTAAATCAGACCCCTGAGATACAGCCTTATCAGCCATTCGTTTGATAGTGCCTCCAACACCATCAGGAGCACCTTTTCCATGTCCTGTTTCAGTATAGTTCCATGTAAACTTTATTAATGGAGGGTAAACAATTTGTAATTTTTGTGCCAAGAATAAAAACATAGTTTTGTTTTTATACTGCCATCGCTCAAAAAATTTAGGTTGGTTATACTACCATCGCTCAAAAAATTTAGGTTGGTTACAGCAGTATTTTTAACTAAATACTCGAAGATTGGCTTTAAGTGAGCAAAAATAGCTTATAATTTTTTTTAACTATTTCAAATTTAAATGTAATCTATAAAATATTTTTGATCTTTGAAACGCTTAATTTTTATAATTTAAAAATTTTTTATGAATTTAAATTTTTTTTATTTTTTTTTTGCTTAGTGGTTTTTTTTAATTGATTTTCTTGGAAATTTGGTTCTTATGTTTCGCTACGAATAGATTGGTGAATATTGTGTTGTTAAACTAGAAAATTTTAGTGTACAAAATGTAAATGATTTATAACACAAATAGTAATTTTGTCAAAAAGTTTCTTCAGTGGACACTAGGTTTTTTTCCCTTATATTTTAAAGTAGGTATTTAAACTGACGACTGGAATTTGTGGTATGTACCGCTTATTGGACATTTCAAATAATCTTCTACTTTCAGAACTTTTATGATAAGTAAATAACAATCGTTGGATGGAAATCTAATATAGTGCTAAGCAATTGAAGAGCCCTCTGAATGCATATTATATTTTAGTGCAGAATTGGTTTAAATATCATTTAAATGATTTGCTAAAAGTTAGAGCTTTTAACAAATCGTCTGAATTGAAATCTATTGTGCGAGTAGAAGAGATTTCCTAAATTGGTTTAAGACTATAAAATTAATTAAATTTTTTTTTTGTTTAACACATATAAAAAAAAAAGTAAAAAAAAAAAGATTAAATAAAAATTTAAGAGCTATTAATATATAGATTTTATTTTTATGATTTTAACGAAAAAAAAATAGATATTGGTATTATTAAAGAAAATTAAAAGAAAACATAAAACGATATTAAATTTTTCTAAGAGTTATGCACATACATTATGTATCGATTTATATATATAAATTTCTTTTTTGTGCGGACGCAACTTTTTTTTCTTTTTTTGTTTATCAAAACATCATTAATATTATGTGTATTGTATGTATATTATTATGAAAAATGTGAAACAGGTATATCAGAGATTAACATTTTTAATTACTAATGAAATCTTAAATTTATACATCGGGAAAAAATAAAAATAAAATTCTCGATTGGCAATATTTTTTTTTTGCTCAAAATGTTGGATATTTTTAAGTTTTTTCTTTCAAACTAAAAGCATATTACATACATTGTTAATGAAAATATATTTTTTTTTATATTAATGCAAAGGAAAACATCTTAATAAATATTAAAATTTATCATAATATTAGTTAATTAGTACATTTGTATATATCTAGTATAATTATGCGATAAGCTTTCGGATAAAGTAGCGAAACATTTTTTTCCCAAATCGTTTTGATTGTTTTTATAGTAAAGAACACCTGTATGAATAGTAATTTGTTTCCTGGAACCACCAAAATGAAAGCTTTGAATTTCATCGAAAAATTTCAAATTGTAGTTTTCGCTGAAATCAATATGAATCAAGCAATCATTTATTGTCAACTCACTTTTCATTTTCTTGATTATTAAATGTTGGTGCATGTTTCATGGTTAAAGTAAGTATTTAATTGCTTTTCAAAAATTTTCAGTAAATCAGCTATAGTGTTATCAATTTGTTTTTTTTCAACACGACTACTAGTTTTAATTGTTTTTGTTTTGTGATCCATATAATTTTCTTTAATATATCCCCATTGATAAAAGCCTACAGATTGATCTCCATTACTTATTTTTCTAAATGCTATACAAGTGTGTCTGCATTGTTCACAGATTCGCATGAAGCATCAATTTTATCACAACAAACTTTTTCAATAAATTCATTGGAAGATTTTATGTCGATCATTTCACTTTCAAACATAGCTTTCAGTAAAAGTTCGAAATTTTCGTGAATAATACATTTACATGTTTCACGATCGTTAATGCTTTTGATCCAAAACGGTCGGTGCTTGCAAAAATATGAAAAGCTAATTTGTCTTTTCAATTCAGGATAAGTTAGAACAAATTGAGAATGTAAAACTTTTAATGAATTATTTAAAAACCGTTTTTGTTTTACTTTGCCATCTTTCTTCAAAAAGTCTTTTTTCCCTGGACACATTCGAGAGTTTATATCAGACTCTAAAAAATCTTGAATTAAATATTGAATTCCTCCTAGGTTTTTACATTTACGATTATAATCTAAAGATGAAGTGTTAATGAGTTTATTTCCTGTGATTTTATACTTCATGAATTTTTTGAATTGATTTTGGAGTCGATATTTTTTAATAATTTTACCTAAAAGATTTTTTAAAGAAATACAATATAGATTATACTAGTTGAAATAGATTTATATAGATTGACCTGTAATCATTTTATTAAAAATTTGTTTCTTTTTATGCGACTTGGTTCAATTATAATTTGAAACTAGTTCAATTATAATTTGAAACTAGTTGTTTTAGGACTTCTCCTCCTAGTAAAACTCGGTGAATATTTTTACTTGAAGTTTTTAATACTTGATTTACAATTGCGTTCGGGCTGTCACTTTTTTTTTTAATTTGTATTCTTAAATATTTTTTTTTGTATTTTTTCACTTCGTTTTTTAGGCTTTCAATTTCCTCATCCTTTGTTTTTAATAATATATGTTTTTCTTTCCGATATTGACATAATTTTCTTCTAATAAATTCTGGAGTACTATTTATTATTTGATTGTCGTTTCTACTAGTAACTGGTGTTGTTACTAATGCCGTTTGGTCTTCATTGTCTGAAGTTGGTGGAGAATTTTGTTCCAAAAAATTCTGAGTAGCAAGTTTCTTTTGTATTATATTTTTTCGATATTTGGCTTTCGATTCTCGCCAAATTTCTCTTTTCTGCCTAGGAGTCATTGTTTTCACACTTTGAACTTTTTGATTTTCTTTTTTTTTCAAATATTTTTCTTTTTCCTTCTCCTGTTGAGCCTTATACTTAATTAATTTTCAAATATATATTTTTTTCTTTTATTCGTTTTAGTTCTAGAATTTCTTCTCGCAATTTTAACTGACCCCGAATCTTTCTTGGCATTTTGAAACCTGTAATTTATATTATCAACACGCTTGTTTCAGGGAATTTAGAGAAAAGTCATTACCCTGTCAAGAAAGTCATTCCCCTGATATTCAAAAATTCCAGGGGAAAGACTACAGGTTAATGGACATTTACCTCTATTTCTTAGATAACTTTTTTTTTTACAAAACTTACCTTAAATTTTTACAAAAAATGCAAAACTGCTGGTCTTTTTCCTTATAAATTCATTAATTATATTAATATTTAAAATTAAAATTAAACTTTTTTTTGCTGGCAGGGTAATGACACTCCGCGTGTTCCTCTGCGAAATTTCAAAGTACAACTGAATATTTTCTGCTTAATTTTTTAAAGAGAATTTTGATATTTTCACCGTTCGAAAAAAAGAGATCAGAGCAATCAATGCAATTATTTGAAAAATAGAAATTAAAAACATAACGGACTTTTTTTAAGGTTTCAAAAACAACCAGGGTAAAGACAGGAAAAGTGAAAGACAAAAAATATTTGCTCGTAATTTTTTTTTCAATTAATAAAATTAAAAAAAAAAAAGATATTATTACTTATTTTACAATTTAAGTTGCCTAATTTTTTATAGTATTTTATAGTACTAGTAATATTAGATTTAGTTTATTATCATCATTTACAATTATGTATACCTAAGTAAGTTTATAATAATTTCTTAGAAAAT
Source organism: Hybos culiciformis (assembly GCA_964007475.1). Taxonomy (NCBI): domain Eukaryota; kingdom Metazoa; phylum Arthropoda; class Insecta; order Diptera; family Hybotidae; genus Hybos; species Hybos culiciformis. Next base: position 131,055 of record CAXFZM010000180.1, read on the forward strand.
ATATAATGGATTCAAAAAATAAGAACTATATTTATACAAAAATATAATATATATTAAAATAAAACACAAAAATAAATATTTTTATATTTTTTCCTTAGAATTTTCAGATATGCTATAAATGACATTAACGAAAACTGCTATTTTCTTTTACCAACACCTATATAATCTTTTAAATGTTTGATTAAAACGAGCCTCTTGAAATATTACTTTTTTTATAGAAAAATCTACTACACTGGATATCGTAAAAAAAAAAGATGCTTCAAAAATTTTAAATCATGTGGTATCCTTTCTACTCTTATATCTTTGACTTATTCATATTTCTAGTTATAAGAACCGAAGTTACATTTTTATTTTTTTTGCAATAATTTACTTAAAAACTAAGAAAAGTATACCAAAACGTGCGAGAGACAACCAGGGGACATGGACTTTTGATACTTTTAACGCAAAAATTTTGCTGAAATCGAAATAATTTTAAAAATATTATTTATTGTACCCATACTCAATTATGATGTACAATCATGAACTGCAATTCTTTGGTGGATAAAGATAATAGTTTCCGAAATATCGCCTGGGACACCATATTATCCTATTTGCGGAGAATTACCCTTATAGGTATTTATTTTTCAAAACTCAATATCTCAGTAACCCTTTGATAGTTTTTCAAGTTCCAGTGCTTTTTGAATAGATAATTAAAAAAACTTCAAAAATGCTGTAAAACGCACCGTTTTCGAGATATTTGCCAAAAAATAAAAATTTACTCTTTTTGGTCTATTTTAAAGAGAGCAAATATGGTATCCCTAATCCTGGGGCAATTCTATTGCTCTGAATTAACAAATCAGAAACACTGAGAATCAATTACTAAAAAATCCCGATTTTCATAAAAGATTTTTTTTTAGGTTTATTTTTTTATGTAATGACATCGAATTCATTAAATTTAGTTGAGCAATCTGATACTGATGAATCAGATTTTGAACTTGAATCATCAAATAAAACATTTATGAACGATTTTGAAAATATTTGATGCTGTTGTCAAAAAAGAAAAATACAAAAAGAAAAATACAAAAAATTTTTGGAAATTGTATTAGATCCCTCTAAATTGAAAACATCTGACGTTTGGAATTATTTTGGGGATTTATATTACAAAAAGAAACTAATACCTTGTTCGCACTTCAACATTTATCCGGATAAATAAGTGGAAATTTCCACTTTCTGAAACTACCGTTCGCACTTGAGAAGTGGAAAAAATTTGACAATTCTAGAAAAAACATAAATAAAAAAAGCAAACAACTTTCTGTTACTATATAAAAATTTAAAATTTTAAAATTAAATTTCACTTTTTTTTCTTTTTTTTCATTTTTTTGACATTTTGACACAAAATAAACGGTGCCAACCGTACCAAAACTAGCAAAAAGTAGCTAAAAGGAACTAGCTAAGTGGAAAAAAGAACTGGAAATTAAAATATCCGGAAAAAATGTTTGTATGATAATATCCACAAAGTTTCCGGAAAAATCGTAATATCCGGAAAAATATTGAAGTGCGAACAAGGTATTATTGACAAAACTAAAACATTTTGCTTACTTTGCTTAAATCAGGAGGATTATGTTCTGAAATCGTAAGTTATGCTTTACCTTATTTTTGAATAACACAAAATTTATCGAATAGTATTTTTGATTCGACCATAAGATTATGTTTACCAATAATGTATACCAATAAAAAATCGTTGTTTTTATTTGAACTTTTTATTTAACAGATATTCGAAAAGTACCTCCACTTCTTCAAGACGTATCTACTTAACAAATAATCACGAGATTATTTTTGAAACAAATAAGAGTTCTAAAAATCAACAATTAATCGATAACATTTTCAAACCAGTTGAAGTATCTAAAAATAATGAAAAAAAAAATCAAAAACTTCAGCTACAATCAAATTTAAATTAACTCGTGAACTTGCAATGTTGTGTGCTTTGGATTTTGAACCGTTTAGAATTTCAGATAGAAAAGGATTTAGAATTTTTTGTTCCCTTAATAATATACCTACTGAATGTTTACCAACTCCACGGAATATAGCAGATATTGGTTTAACTGATTTATATAAATTTTGTAGAAATCGAGTAGTTGAGATCCTGTCCGATTCGCCAAATAATATTACATTGATCCTAGACTGCTGGACAGATAATTTAAAAAGGAGACCTTTTATCAACTACAAAGTTCATTTTTGTAAAAATTTTCAAATTAAAATACTGACGCTGAAAACCAGTTTGTTCGCTCGACCGCATACTACAAAAAAGATCAAAGAAAACATTGAAAAAACCTTAGCAGAGTTTTCTTTAGAAAATAAAAAAGTTATTGCCGTCACCGACAACGGGGCTAATATTATTGCCGGATTACGTGCAGCAAATATACAGCGATTGCCATGCGTGTTGCATAGCCTCCATTTATTCATCACCAAAGATATACTACAGAATCCGGACTTTAAAATTTTAAGTGAATTAATTCAAAAATTGAAGAAAATTTTTAGTTTCTTAATTTATCAACATGACAAATTGCTGGAAATTAGTGAAACGGAAGGCTTGGTCAACTATTTAAAGTTGATAGATCTTGCAGCAAGTATTGGTAAGTAATATAATTTTTATTCGTAAATGAATTTATTCGAATGAATGAATAATTTTTTGTCTTTCAGATGAAAATAATGATGAAGACGAACGAATAACTTTACAGTTTGAAGATACAAATGATTTCGATTTAAATTGGGAAAAAGGAACGTCAATAAAAAATTCCAATTGTACAAGGTGGTCATCGGTCCATACAATGTTGGAAAGTTTTACTAAAAATTTTTGTAGGTTCAAAAATATTTTACAATACTTTTTAAATATTTAACCTATTTGAATATTCTATTTTAGCTTCTATTAACGTTGCGCTAGGATACACCGATAATCAACATCTTTTTTTAAAGGAAATGGAAAAAGAAGTAATCATGGAATTTTGTGAATTTTTGCAAATATTCAAAACATGTACAACTGTTCTGCAGGGTCAAACATTTCCCACTTTAAGTCTCAACATAGCTTTTTACGAAAACATCAAATCATCGTAAGTAACTTATAATTCTACCTATAAGTATTTGACTGGTGAGATTTCAATAAATTGATGAGTTTTTTTTTAGAATCTTGTTATTTTAGTGATTATAAAATTGTCCTTGAATTTTTTGTTAACACAAGCACAAAGATTGTGGTTACTAAAAAAATATTAAATTATATCATGTAAAACATTTCTTGCCTTTTTTTTTATTTAAAATTGGCAAAAAATTTGTTTAACAGATTAAGCTGAAGTGCTTTTAAGTGAAGTGCGTTTATTGATTCGTTTCAGACTAAAAGAAAAACAAAAGACTGCTAGCATGGGAATTTCTATAGAATTATATGAGTTTGCAATTGCAAATTTAGATAAAAGATTTAAGATTACAGATGATCATTTGACTGCAACTCTTCTAGATCCTATTCAAAAGGATTTCGATATAGTTGAAAAACATTTCAATCACGAAAAAACTAAAGAAAAATTGCTTCTGACCAAACTAAAGGAATATGGTTTCGGTATTACACCAGTTGAAGCATCACTGGCTTTGAATGTAACGGTAAGAAGATTTCTTTTTTTTTATATATTTCAGTTTCGATTTCTATTTTTTGTTTTTTTTTTTATTTGCAGGAAAATTTAACTCCACGTTTATCTTTATTATCCAGTTTTATAAACGATTCAAGAACATTTAACTCCGATTTAGATTCGGAGATTAAACTCTATATCAACACGAGAGTTGACTCAACTGAAGAACCTATGGAGTGGTGGAAGAAAAATTCTACTAGTTTTAAAAACCTTAGTTTGTTGGCCCAATTTTATTTTGCAATTCCTTCAAGCAGTGCCAGCAGTGAACAGGCTTTTTCAACTGCTGGAGGTTTTAGTGTTGCAAAACGAGCAAATCTAAATCCGATTAAACTTAATCAACTCTGTTTCATTCATGACAATTTTGATTATATACAAGATAGTTTTCATTAAGTTGATTATTGCATAAAGAGAATAAAACAAAAACTTAAGGCCTAATTATATATTTTTCATTATTAAAACTTTGAGAATCTTTGAGAGCGATTATAGGAGTATAAGTCAATTTTTTTACAAAAACGAAATATATACATTATTTCTTTGAAGGGCGATCATAGAAGTATAAGTCAATTTTTTACAAAAACGAAATTTATACATTATTATATAATGTATAAATTTCGTTTTTGTAAAAAAATTGACTTATACTACTATGATCGCCCTTCAAAGATATTATATAATTATAATTATATTTTTTTATATATTAATTGCTCTTGAATATCGAATAATATTTTAATTTTTTCATTTTTTAAACTATTCCTAATGATTCCTAATTTTGTTCATTAAATAAAAGTTCCTTTATTATATTTTTATAATTATAAATTAGTTTATAAAATTTTGTTATTTTTTACTGAGAGGAATAAAATGAAGATATGATTTCAATAAGTTTTAGTCTCTCTTATTTCAATATTTTTGTAGAAAATTTTTTTTTTTTAACTACTGAAAAATACGGATTTAGTCGACTAAGTCGATCAAGTCGAGCTGGTCGCTAAGACCGGAATTTATCGACTGAGTCGAGCCGCTGCTGGCTATTTTTACCGCAAGCCGCTGCTGACCAAAAATCAAACGACTTCGCCCTCTGACAGAGAACATAGACTCATAGACATTGTCAATTCTGGCCTCAACTGAGCCATTTGTTTTGATAAAAATCGTTGAGATCGACAATAAGCGTTGCTTAAAGCGGCGGTCACACGAGGCTGGTGAAGTTGAACGGTTCAACTTTACTAGCGCTGCTGGCCAATATTATTGTTTATTATTTTGTTTCGGTTGATTATTTTGTTTCAAAACATCGTTGCTGCCAGACCAGCTCCTACTGTTTGCAGAACACTGTGTGAACCCTCCCATATGCTGGTTGCTGTCGCTGCTAACCAGCCGCTGCTGACTAGCAGCGACCAGCGGCTAAATTTATCGTAAAAAGAACAAACATTGCAATATATATTACACCAGTTGACACTTAAACCAATTTCTTTGGGAAATAGTTCCCTACCATAAGCGACCGTAATTACGTTGCAGGTTCATCACTCGTGCAATTCATGAATTGCGGATTTGCGTCGTATGTACACACGCAAGTATCAAATCTGATCCGAACGCAAATACACGGATTCCGAACGCAAATACACGGATTCCGTGTAAGTGTAAGTTTCCGTGTAAGATTCCGTGTATGTTTTATGTGATTCCGTGTATACGGAATGACACGGAAGTGTCCGTGTAAGTTTTGTGTACACGGAACACACACGCACACTTCCGTGTACACGGAACATACACGGAACATACTTGGAAAATCCGTGTATCTCCGTGTATCTCTGATTTTTTCCGAACGCAAATACACGGATTCCGTGTATCTCCGTGTAAGTGTAGTTTCCGTGTATTTTCCGTGTATGTTCCGTGTATGTTCCGTGTACACGGAAAGACACGGAAAATACACAGAAACTAACACGGATACGAAAAGTGCAAATAGACACTGCCTTATATTAATTATACATAATAATGCCAAAATATCAACCGTTTATCTAAATCCTGGTTTCTCAAGAAAAAAAATAAAAGAATTTCGAATTTAAATTTTATCGCGCAATTACTAAACACGTAATTTTTCAGATAAACAAACATGACTGTAAAATGCAGAACTCGAATCATATGTACCTAACATATGAAATGAACCCCCGATTTTTCGTTAGCTAGGACATGAAAGATAAATAACGGGATCCCGGATCCAAAATGGTAAAAGTATTTTACAATTATGAAACGACAACTTTGAAGTTTTACTTAAATGATAAAACTTCAGTTAAAAATTTCGAATATCACCACTGTTTATAAGTATAACAAAAATGACAATATGATTATCAAACAAGATTAAATTTTTTTTATTAGAATATAATCAAGCTAACAAAAATAAAAACAATGTTTTAAATATAATATTTTAAATGGAAAACCAAAATTATTTTGTGGACAAATATAATATAATAAAAATGAGTACTGAATACCTGTTGGTTATGACCTCTACTTCGACCTGAATCAATTATCCAGAGGTAGTAACGTTGCGCTAATTTACAAATAATTTTCATTTTCTGTCATTCGTCC
>CAXFZM010000181.1:0-14314 GCA_964007475.1 Hybos culiciformis
GGTAGAGGAAAATATTGTGTTAAATGATCAAGGAATATAATATTTTCTAAAGAAATAGAAACCATAATGTCTATATTTCAAATAAAAAAATTTTATATACATATTTTTAAGGTATAATATATGTTAAAAAATGGTGTATTTGGTGCTGTGACACCATGATTAATAGTTCTTGTTAAGAGTCGATAGATTCAACAAGAATTTTAACTAAACGAAAGAAGTGAGTGGTATTCTGTAAGCTTATTTTTATTTTAATATTAAGCTTCGTGGTAAATAGAGATCACTTTAAGTTATTTCCGCTTTGATCTCAATTCCCAGGTTTATACAACATTCTATGTTTGGGGTATTTATCAAATGAAAGTTTGATGTTATTTAAGCAAAAATTGTCAGAGCTATAAATTTAAAAATTATATTTCTTATAGCGTTAAAATAAAAAAAAAAAATTTTAATTACACAAAATAATATTTTATTTTCAATTGATCATTTAGATATGAAAAACTGAATCTAAGTAGAAGATATTTGGCATTCAATGCATGTGTATATACAATCAAACTTATAGTGCAAATGAATCAACAGGGGTGATGAGTTTGTTTAAATCATAAAATTTATTTTCTCCAAATTATTACGTTGTATAAGAGTATAAGATTTATGTAAAAAAATAAGCTATTAATAAAAAAAAAATGTTTTGCATATCTTCTGATTTTTTTATTTTTTTTCTTTAATTCAAATAAATAACATAAGTAGGTATTGATAAAAATCCCCACTTTCTTTCTTTTTTTTTTATATTGATATATACATGAGAACATATAATATTATATCCAATAGACCATTTTGTACAGGAAATCTATTAATTTTATTTATTTTGAAGTTATCAACACCATTATACGTATTTTACAATATAAAATATATTTTGAATCGAGATTTTAAGTATACATAGTATAGAGAAAAAAAATTTTTTTCTAAAAGAAACCAAAAATTTAATATTATTATAATTTTTTTAGGGAAACTAAACTTTACTTAAGAGAAAAAAATAAAATAAAAATGAAATACTTAAGTAAAATAGCCGGACAATATTGAAACACATAGACTGAAATCAAAAATTTATTTTTCCTGATAAATTTGATAAATTTGCTATTTAAATATGTTGAATTTATGCTAATTTTTGTAAAATCATAATTGGTAGCCCTAATTATATTTAACAGTGTGGTACTTAAAAAACAACTTCGAAACTCTTGTGTTTAGTTTAAGTGTGACATTTAAAGATCATAAAAAAAAAAAATAAAAAATTTTAATATCCAAATTAAACATTAAAATAAACATATTTTTTAAATTTGAACGATACAAGAATATTAATTATATACATTTTCTATTATTCACTCAGGAAAATAAAGGAAACTGTGTTTTTTTCACAACCAATTACAGTAAAAAATCACTAAAAAATCCCCAAATGTTTAACATCAAAATTTAAGTAGTTTATGTAGGATAAGAGTTGTACCCTTCGACACCTTAACGGATTTTGATAAAAATAGTATAATTTTCAAGAGATTTTTATAATGAATTTAAGTTTAAATCATATTTTGGGATTTAACCTTTCAAATTAAATGATTTCTTCTTCTAAATTACAGACATTTAAAAAAAAAAACACTTTTTTTTTACGAATCCTCCCTCTGAGTGGGATGCTTCGTCCATATCCGAGGATGCTTCGACAATTGAAGGGTTGCTTCAAAAGTTGTACGAGTTTGTTTTTCTTTAAAAAAAAATTTATTTCTTTTTATAATAATTCAAAAAAAACATTTGATAAAATAATATTAATTAATCAACAAAAATTAAATAAATCACATTCTCGGATTTCAGTAAACAAATAAAAATATTAATAGTCAAAGCATACCTTGTACCGATTGACAAGGCATCCCACTTTTTTTTTTTTTTATCTAAATACTCGTAAAAATGAAAAATGTTTATTTTATTTATTAGAAATATTTATAATAATATTTTTTCTATAATAAAAAAATCATTATTAAAAATAAAACTAATAAATAAAAAAAAAGAAAAAAATAACTTTCTTTAAAAAATTACATCGAAAATTAAAAAATCTTGTTTTTTATTTGACATCTGCAAAAACTTGTTACCTGATTTAATGTTTTAGTGAGTCAATTTTAATTTAAAAGCCGCTACATAAAACATTTACGACGAGCTATTAACTCATTGATTTCGATCGAAATTTGACAAAGTCAAATCATCCCGAGGGTCAGATGATACTACTCTTACCCCACTTGTTTCGAACTCTACACTTGGTTTGATAATTGTTTTGTATTAAACTACAGAAACTTTTGTTACCAACGTAGTATATTAGATAATGGTGTATCGAAAGCAATAGATTATAAGAACTTAAATATCAAATATATTTTATTATTATAATAATAAAGTTATGTTAAAATTTTTTTTGTATTAAAATATTAGAATTTTTTCGGTTTTTTTTTTATTTAATTAATTAAATAATAACTAAAACTAGCATTTAATTTCTGGCGACCTTAGCATACAAACAACTTAATATGGTTGTTTATTTTTTTTTGCACATAAATTGAAAAAAAAAATAACAATTTATTAAAATTGTACTTTAACGATATTATTATTATTAAGCGTATTTACGTATAAAAAAAAAAAACGAAATCAATTTATATTCTTCTGAAATGGCACATAAAAAAAAAATTCTAATTTTTCAATTCATCGAATTCGAATACAATTACTTATTGTGATGAAATCCATGACGAAGCCAAAAAAAAATAAAATAAAATTATATAAAATATAAAACTTATCAAACTTGCAACATTCATATTCTTTTCTCTGTAGATGATGAACATTTTTTTTGTTTATAATTTCCCACCTCCAAATGATGACAAAACCGAATCTATTAAGAATTTTTTTTTTTTTTATCAAATGTTAGTCAAGAATTTAATTTTTTATTAATATAATTTTTTTATTCGTTTTTTCAATTATTAAAATCTACAAATAATTAAATACATACAAGTAATTAATGCCCGAAAATATTGAAATTTCTGACACTATGAGTTTCCTATTTTCGAATTTAAAACCTTTATATACCTATTCTAAATTTAAGTATTCGGACTAGAAATTACATACTATCCTTATAGTGTTACTGTCTGAAATTTTAATAGCTTAAAACATTGTTCACGAGCAAAACTATATTAATAATTTTCAAAACTATATTAATAACCCTTTCATATAATTGTTATTATACAATTTTCTTTTTGTAATCAATGTTACAAAACTATCAAAAAGACCAGCATTAGAGAAAACAAAAATAATCCTCTGAAGTTTGAATAATGTAAGTTTAAAGATTGAGTTTGTGAATACAGCTTTATTAAGAAAAACTAAGTTTATTTCAACAATTTTTAACTCAAAAACAGTTTTTAATTTTTTTTTTTAATTTTTATTATTACTTCATATTTGAAACAAATTGCAAAAATGAAGTAAAAAAAAAAGAAAAGTTTTATAATTTTTTTTTTTTTTTATCCCAGCCATAATCATCATAATCCAAAAGGGAAAATAATTTTTCTTAACATTATAATGTAGACCAACGGTTCCCAAAGTGTGGTACGCCTACCACTAGTGGTACATTACGCTTAGGCCAGTGGTACAATAGTTTCTTCTATTACAAATAAATTGATTTTATTTATTAATTGTTCGTATATTAAAAATTAATGAATTTTTTTAATTAAACTTTCTAAAAATTCCCATTTTTATTTTTATTTCTCATAAAAATTTAGATGCGTTTCTAGAGGTGGAAAGATATTAGTTATCCGAAATTTCTTCTAATGGTGATTTAAAACTTGAATTTAAACATAAAAATTTAAGAAATTTTTGGTTCGGTCTTAATATAAGGAATTTCTGATTAAAGTTTGAAATTTTTGATGCCATTTGTGAAGTCTGATTTATAGCAATGTTGAGTATTAAAAATAAATTCAAAATTTTCAATACAAAATAAAGTTTTTTTTGGCAGAAAGTTGTTTTACCGTACGTGCACGTAAGCTCAAAAAAATGTTCAACTACTGACTATTGTTTTACCGTACGTGTACCAAAAGTGGCCATTCATTCATACAAAATATTTTTTTAATAATGTTATTTCATAATTTTTTTTGCAACAAGAAATTTTCAAAAAACATTTATTAAATTTTTTGTCGAAAATAGTTTTAAAGTATAATAAGATTAATTAAATTTTTGATTTAAATCAATAAAAAGTTAATTTTTGTAGTTTTGACAAAATTTGTCTTTTTTATTTAAGAATTCAATATGTCAATAATTAAGTAGAAATAATCGGGAGGGTGTCTGAATCTAAAGACACATAACATAAATATAACGCTTTGAAAACGACATAACATAAATTTATGTTATGTCATTTTCTAAAAGTATCACAACGTAAATTTATTTAAAGTCGTTTGGGTTTTTTTTATTTTATGTCTTTTTTAATAAATTATGAAAGTGTCATAAACTAAATATAAAAAAAAAACATTAACAAACTGTATGTAGGTAGGTGACTTAAGATCAAGTGACATAAAGTCAAGTGACCTTATTTTAATTTTTTCCACTTAAACTTTGGTATACGTTTAATTTTTCAACAGTAGATATTTCAGTAGTATTCTTTAATGTTAATTTCAAGGGTGAATGATCAGAATAAGGCTTACAAATTACATTAAAATCATCAATCCATTTCAAAGCATTCAGTGAACAACAACAATAATCAATAACCGAAGTTCCTATGCTTCCAACAAAAGTCATTGTACCCTCTAAATCACCTTTTGATCTTCCATTTATTATTGCACACCCAGAATCATTCAAAAAATCAAGTAAAATTTTCCCATTACTATCATACACATACACATCGTCTTGCGATTTTCGCTCATTCGTCAATAATGCATTTTCCATGACAATTTGCTCATCAAATAATTGCTTGTTTGAAGTTCTAGCATTAAAATCTCCCAATATAAAGAGTTTATCTAGCTGTATGGTGAGACGAATTATCGCATAATGTCATAACATATAAAAAATACGAATTATCACATAAAAATCGATTTGTATGAGATTATGCAGTAATTCATTTAAAAACGAATTATCACATAAAACCAAAATGAATTTGAAAATAAATGAATTATCTCATAAATTTTATGTGATAAATCGTTTTTAAATGAATTAGTGCATAAAATTTACGTTAAAACGTTTTTATGCGATAATTCGTTTTAGAGTGTATGTGCTATTTCGTTTTCAAATGAATTATCACATAAAAACCAAAAAACTCATTTTATGTGATAATTCGTTTTTTTACGAATTAGTGCATAAATTTAAAAAATGCAGATTTATCTGCTAATTCGTATTCAAACGAATTAGTGCACAAATAATGGCTTCGTCAATTATCGCATAATGAAATATCACATAATATTTAAAATGAATTATCACATAATTTTTTTATGAGATAATTCATGTACTGCCAATAATTACCGCGTACCATTCGCTTCGCGCGAAGCGCAGCAAAAAAAAGCCCTAGGGGGTACGGGGGAGGCGGCGGCCGTCCCCCGTTCCCCGAAACACATAAAATAGGCCAAATCGGGTAAAAGAGAAAGTTGTCCGCACAAAATGTATGAAAAAGAAATTGTGGATGATAGAGGACCGCTAACGCGTTCCATTCGCTTCGCGCAAAGCGCTCCAAAAAAAGAAAAAAAATTTTGCCTTTTCCAAATAAAATAGGGCAATATTTCAGAACAATCGGAGGTATACGCTTTTTGTAAGCTTATCCGATAATTCGTTTTAAATGAATTAGTGCATAATCTCATTAAAACCAATTTTTATGTGATAATTCGTATTTTTTTATGTTTTTATGCACTAATTCATTTTAAAATGAATTAGCTCATAAAATATGAAAATATAAATTTATATGCTATTTTATTTTCAAACGAATTAGTGCATAAATAGCGAAAAATAATGTTTATGTGATAATTCACTTCAAAATGAATTAGAGCATAAAATTTTCGTTCGAATTTTTTATGAGATAATTCATTTTTTAATTTATGTACTAATTCATTTTAAAATGAATTATCACATAAAAATAATTTTTTATGAGATAATTCATTTTAATGCGCATGTCTTCGGTAAGTTGTATTTACATTCGCAAATTTAGCTCGGTAAATGGTCCATTAGATGCATCAATACACATGCAATTATAGAGGAATGTAAATTGTATTTACATTTCCCTGTGATGTAAATTGTATTTACATTGCTCTATATTGTATTTACATTCTTCATTTTGAACTGCGTAATACTATAAACAAAAATAATATCACTCGCACTCACAATATTTCAAATTCAATACAGACAAATACCAAAAAAAAAAAAAAAATACAAATGTACACTTCTCACATGCATCATATCAATGTCAAACAAAGCTTAGTTTATAATGCTAAAATCTAAATTTTCCCTCTGAGCTAATCTATATTTTCCCTCTGAGCAAACAAAAAAAAAAAAAAAAGAACCAATAAAAAAATACGCGGCTATTTTTTTTTTTTCTAAAAAGCGGCCAGTCGATCAGTCGATGAATTTTCTTAACATGTGTTTCAATCTACTATTTTTAAAGGATCTTCGAACCTCTACTACTAAATTTTTAAACGAGTGTGGTTGGATTTTAGTACAAAAATTTAAACCACACTTCAAAAATTGCACTTATTTTTATTCAAAAAAACAAAATGAATAAAAATAGAACAATGGTAACCCTGAAAATATCTTTGTTGTCATTATAAAGTTTGCTGTGATTGTCAAATGTCAAGTAAGAATTTTTTTTCTTTTATGAACAAACGAGGAAAATGGCAGCAACAAGGAGATTATTTATTGTAAATATAAATTATAATTATACAATATTTATTTGATTTTATTTTTAATTATAAAAAAAATAATTATAAAATTATTATTATTTTTTTTAATAATTAAAAATAAAATTAAATAAAATTTAAGAAGACCATTAGTTCCTAAAATAATAATAAAAAAAATTAGTAATTTTTCTAAAAAAAAATTATTCGATTTTTTTTTTTGCAAAAAAGAAAATGAATAATTTTTTTTTGGAAAAATTACTAATTTTTTTTTTATATTTTAGGAATCTTCCGGTTTGAAATCATTTCGATAAATAAATAAACTTCCTTATTAAATTTTATTTCCTTGCTTCATTTTGAACTTTTTTGTTTATTTTTTTCATTATAAATGTATTGTTTTCAACTCCCTCTCCCATGCACATTAAAGCAGTATACAATACATGTTAATCAAATTTGTTATACAGCTCGTTTTGTATACACACAAACATATAGACACTCGTCAATATTATATCACTCGACCTTCGGTCTCGTGATATAAACATGACTCGTGTCTATGTGTTTGTGTGTATACAAAACTCGCAAGAATAACAAATTTTCTTAACATGTATTGTAATCTACTATTTCAATTTATGTGCTATTTCGTTTTTAAATGAATTATCTCATAAAAAAAATGTATGCGATAAGTCATTTTAAAAATTATGTGATATGACATTATGCGATAATTCACGGAGCCAGCTGTATACTATTTGTTACCAAATTTTCCATTTTTTTAAAATCCTTTCTCCAGTAATTTAAATAAACTGGAATCAACATTACACTTTCGCCATCCAATCTACAACGTATAACAATATTTTCTTCAATTATCTCAAATCTCAAACCATACTTCAATTTCATGCTTTTTTTAAATCCAAATATACAGCCACCACTAGCTCTACCCCTACTATGCTTCTTTGTACCATCCACATAATTTAATTTAAATTTACTAAAATTAGACAAATACAAATTTATTTTATCATTTATTAGCCATGTTTCAAATAAGAAAATAATATCAAAAGTATATATATATATATATTAGGGTGATGCTTAAAATACGATAAAATAATAAAAATAAAATTTTTAACGAGGCACCCTTTTAAATGCTTCATTACACTAAAAAAATAAGCTGGTTAAAAATTTGTGGAATTCAGACCAATTCTAGAGGGCGCTACCGGTGATTGAAATTTTGTTTTGATCCTAATAATAAAAGTGTATTAAAAGAGTGGTACCAGTACTTTAAATAATTGTTTTATTGATCTAAAAATATATTATAAGACAAAAAAATGTTCTGCAACATTTTAGTCTAAAACCAGTGTTGATTTTTTCCTATCTGGATATTTTTGTCTATATTTCTGGACAGCCAATAACAGGAATTGCTTCTGCTCTTCGTCGTTTGTATGAAGTTTATTATACTCATCCATTAGTGCCACTCCTCGCTCAGCAATGTCATTAGTCACATTCAAGTTACTGATGATGGCTTTTGCTGCTAAATATTCTTCATCATTATGCCACTCGGACGCATTTTTTTTTTTCAAAAAACCTGACGAGATTCCAGTAATTTTAAAAAATCTTAGGGTCTGACATGAAACAAAGTCTTCAAGCTTTAATGTTTGGACAATAAGTTGATCTACGGTTGCACGTTTTAAAGGGTTTGGGTCATTAACTTTCTTTTTTTCCTTTTCGTTTTTTGCTAAAGCTTTGACCTTCTCATTTTTGGTATCACTGCAAAGTTCATAGTCGAAAAAGGCTAATGCTACCAGCTCCTCAGACAAATACCAAAGATGACCAAGAAACTTTTTCATAGCAATTGCTGAAATCGCTGCATTGGTTTTTTTATAATTGTCGATGTCTTGCAGAAGCTGATGCTGTTGATGGAGCTTTGAACCATTCCGTTATGTATAATCTCACTGTGAAAATACAAATATTACGGATTCCCGCCTCTTCTTTCTTTGTCAGCTTAAAATGACCTCTCAACATCCAAATCTTCAAACAATAAATAGATTTGGCCATCCATCGTGCCCTATGAAGTAGGGCTTCTCAAACGGGATCCCGTTTTCCCGGGATCCCGGTTGTAAAATTGAATCCCGTAATCCCGGGATTTCAACCAAAAATCCCGGGATTTCCGCTTAATTAAAAAATATAATTGTGATTGCACTAAATTTTAGGTTTAGGTTTATATCTAAGCTAGACAGAATTAATTAAGTGATGAAGTTCATATAAAGGTGTGTGTGGAAGCAGAGCCGGCCGTCTGGGGGTGCGACGGGTGAAAGGCCCCGATTTTAAAGGGCCCAGATTTAATTTTTTTTTATTAAAAGCAATGATTTTGAGTAAGCCTAATGTAGAGAATGCAGAGGATATACTGCAATATATTTTAAATAACAATTATGACGAAATTTTTTCGAACATATTATTAGTTATTCTAAAAAGTTGTGATTTTTCAATGTTAATTAATGATGTGTGGGTGAGTCTGTGATGTCAAACTATATTGTTATCGACGACAAAGTGATGTGCAAAATTTTGCCTCGATTGGATACCGGAAATTTGATCTATTTTGACTTACTAAGTTTGGAGACCAGGTAGTGAAGTTTATATAAAGGTGTGTGTGTGATGCTAAAGTAAATTTCAGCTCGATTGGATACCGGAAAGTGGGTCATTTTTAATTAAGTTTGTGGAAAGTGCGGTGAAGATGTGTGTGTGTGTGTGTGTGTGTGTGTGTGTATGAATGTGTCGATGCCAAAGTGCATTGTCATCGACGAGAAAGCGATGTGCAAAATTTCAACACGATTGGATATCGGGAAGTGGGTCAATTTTGACTTTCTAAGTTTGTGAAAACGAAGTGAAGTCAGTATAAAGAATTTAAAAAATAAATAAGTGCAGTTTTATATATGTAGAATTAAAATTTATTTAAAATAATCGAAGTTTGAGGATTAGAAAGCAAATTTCAAGTTGTTAACTAATTTTTTATAATGCTGTATTTTTCTTTGTTTTTATGTAAAATATCAACTTAGGTAATCCCATCATGTCAAGTTGAAGGGGATCGAAAGCATGGCAATATTTTATGAGATAATTTTTTTTTTAAATTGTGCTTATAAAAAAATTCCGGGATCCCGGGATCCCGGGAATATGAAAAATTTTGTCCCGGGATCCCGGGATTTGAAAATTGCGGGAAATGAGAAGCCCTACTATGAAGGCCCGCAGAAGCTTTAAACGAAAATCTCTTGTTCGTAACCCCACCTAAGAAGATGATTGCCAACTCCAACAGCTCTCGATAATCATCTCGAGGTTGAAAGATTTGAAGTTGTTCTTTGCAAAATTTTATTCGAACATCAGCGATATCAGTTATTGCAACAGATGTTGTGTCACAATTTAAAGCTGCATAATAATTTGAAACGTCTATTGTGGACCAATTTTTTTTAAATCTTTTAAAGATTAAAATATCAGGACTACTTGAAGCTCCAAGACACAGATTGACCACAGCTTCCAATACTATCTCAAGGATATGGTGACGACATGCCAACCAAAGTAAATCTTTTCCCATTTTTTGCTCCAGATAAATACATGCACCATGCACCATTTGATCGCCCAGTATTGACAGAAGTTGTATCGAAACTCATACATTTAACTTTGTCGCAAAGTCTCCAATCGAGAGCAGTCCCGTATACAGCAGAGGCTATTGCAATACCGGTTCCTGACGACAACTTGCGAACACTTAAAAGTTGTTGAACACCTTCACCTGAAACTAGTACAGGAAGACGATCGACAGTTTCGTTTCCGGTGATATCTACAAGCAACTTTCCATCCCAATGAATGCATAGAAGAACATCAGGCTTAAACTTGCTTTTTAATCCTTCAGCAATATCCTGCCGTCGTTTTATACGTTCGCGACGAATTGAGCTATAATTCAAATTGTATTCTGCTGGATCGTGACCTAAATGCTGTAACATAGGAGTTAAAACCAGTGCTGCTTTGCGATCACTAAGCTTTGCCATGTCTAAATTTACGACCAAATTGTCTCTCAAAACTTTCTTTCTTCCACGCCTCTGTCATTTTGAACCAGTACGATTTCCTGTAGATGTTGATGGTTGCTCATATTCATTGTCATAATTTTCAGGCGAAGAATCCCGAAGCACTACCCTTTCTTCTACTTTGCAGCATTTCTTGTTTCTTTTCTGATTCTGCTTCTTGCTTTGCCAAACGTTTATCAATATTACCCATTTTACCAAACCGACCCTGTTGTTGAGCCAATAAAAATTCTTTGTCTTCTTTGATAGTGATCATTTGTAGTGCATTAGCATGGGAAATATCCAATAAGTTATCTAATTCTGCTTTCCAGTTCTCTTCTTTGCGTTGTAGACCTTCTGACCGCTTAGCTTTGTTCTCTTTATTTTTCTTCAAATTTTTCCATTCCTTAAAGACACTCTCCACTTTAGATACTACGTGCTTCTTCAATCTTACTGGTATTCTAGCCCAGTAGCATGCCGTTATATTTTTAAGTGGGTGTGCAATATCTAAATACAAATTTATACACATATGTAATCGCCCTAAAAACTATATTTAAAAAAAAATAAATAAATAAGTAAAAAAACGTATTATTCTTTAATCAAAATTTTTTTGTCTCTTGAAACAAAATTATTCCCGAAGCATCGATATTATTATGCACGCATACATTTTTTCTTCTAATTGTTTTATTCTTGGCTGTTTAATAACCAGCGCTTTCTTTTCCTTATAGGATTTTTTGAAATTATGTATACACAATTTTTTCATGTATTTTGTAACATGACAATAATAAAAAACAACATAATGAGCAACAAATCTAATGCGCCTTCGCCTTCATTTTTGTAACATTTGCATTTGTAAATAAAAAAAAGCTTTTTCTCTCAAAAAATGTTAACGCACTCTCTTATGTTAATTCATTTCTTTTAAATCTGATACTGTTGTTCGCTGTGTGATAGCCAGCGCTTGCTTTCTTTAAAACTTATTATATATTTTTAAAAGTATATAACATTTTTTTTATGTATTTTAGCAGCCAGATACATAAGAGTTTTAGTTCAGCCTTTAGCGCAATAATTCTAATGCGCTATTATTGTTACTAGTCAGCCCGTAGAATAGTAACTTATAATTGATTTAACATTTATTTAATACTTAATGAAATACAAACAAACACTGATCATCTTGTTCCAATAATTAATTTTGAAATATTTCATGAAACACAATCTTTTTGGCCAAATGGTTATTAGTTTTTTTCGTGAATATTTTTAAAATTCTCTTATCCAAAACCCTTGATAACGCTACTGTCCATGAGAAAATTCATGATCTTCTAAAAAACATGTGTGAATAGGACACACGGAAGAAATGAAACTTCATGTATGCGAGATTTTCACTGTATTTTCGATTTTGTTCAGAGCCATTGCAGAGTGGGTTATTGAGCTGCTGAGCTAAAAAGAGGGGTCCCAATTTTTTGTGACGCAATTTTTGTGTATAATCATTTTCTCTTTTTATGTACCAAATTTGAACGAAATCAGACGAACTTTTGAAGCCCTCCCCCAGGGAAGGTCGCTGGGTAGGAAGCCCATAAATTTTTTGTTACGAAATTTTTGTGTTTAATCATTTCCTCGTTTTATGCACAAAATTTGAATGACAACGGACGAACTTTTGAAGTCCTCCC
Organism: Hybos culiciformis; assembly: GCA_964007475.1. Classification (NCBI taxonomy): domain Eukaryota; kingdom Metazoa; phylum Arthropoda; class Insecta; order Diptera; family Hybotidae; genus Hybos; species Hybos culiciformis. The sequence continues at coordinate 12,571 of CAXFZM010000181.1, forward strand.
CCAGGGGAAGTCGCTGGGTAGGAGGCCAATCAAATTTAAAATAGCCTAAAACAACCCCCGACCTGACCCCTGGCTTTGAATGTATTCAAGAATTCAATGGGATACAGATGTTCACTTTCTTGAACTCGAAAATTAAATTTGTTATGAAAACTCAACAAAAAATATTTTTTTTGTAATTTTTGCAAATTTCCCCCCGTGGTGTATATCGCGTCGTGGTAAAACAATTTTGCACTTTTTTAATTTTTAACTTGACCAAATGTCTTAAATAAGCTCAATAGATAGTGCTTCTCTCGAAAGTTTTTTGTTATGAATAAAATATACCACGTATTTCGTAAAAATAAGTATGTAGAATAAATTACAATAACAAACTGCAATAGCAAAATAGATTACAATAACGAAATACATACAATAATAACACATTCAAAATTTTTAATTTTTTTTTAACTAAAAGTTTTGAAATAATCCACCAGAAAGGCTGGATGGTGTCTATGGTTTTTATGGACATTATCATAAATATAGCGACACCTATTGGAATTTACATTAAATATAAAAATTAAAAATGTAAAAATATTTGTTGCGATTACCACCAGGAGCCATGTGTTGAAGATTTGTTTTTGTTTTGTATGAGGCTTCGGAGAAATCGTTTTGCCTTTATATTTATCATAAATATAGCGACACCTATTGGAATTTTTTTGAGGCTTCGAGAAATCGTTTTGCCTTTATATATATTAAGATTAAGATTAAGATTATTATTCGAATGTTGTTAACTAGAGAAAGCTTTTTGTTTTTTTTACACAGATTTTTATTACGTATCTAATTTTTGCACGATTATGTACAATAATATTGATTTGTTACAAAAAGAAAAAATTAAATAGGTATGTAATTTTTTTAGAGATAAATATTAATTTTTAATTTAAAAAAATAAGTTATTTTCATTTTTTTTTTATGTTTTGGTAGGTGTGCAGTGCGCATTCTGCGCCTTAAGATGCACGCCACTGTTCTAGCCATTGCCCACAGTTCTAAAACCTTTGTTGCAGTTGAATTGCATGCATCTTTAATGCTTAGTTTTTCATTTTCCTTGTTGTGGAAAAATAAAGCCATGACTTCTTTCTTAGACGGAAGGACAGTTTGATGACATCTGACCAATTAGCCATATTTCAGTTTGTCTTCGGGTAGTGATCGATTTTTCTGTTGATGAAGCCATTTTATGTAGCTAAATTTCTGCACAATGTGGATCTTTAAAAAAGACTAGAAATACAAAATCTTTGTCGAAAGCCTAACCAAATTTTATAAAATTAACTTACCTTAAAACTTAAACAAATTCTTTGGAAGTTACCGGAAATTTTTAAATAATGATTAAACTTCTTAACACTTTCTTTAATTATATGGTTGAAAAGTATCAATAAGCACAAATGAATTGAATTAAACTGAACAAGAAAAAATAACCTTATTGTTTTCAAGCAAAAGGATTTTCCATGGTTCACTAGATTAAAATTTTTAAAATTTTTAAATAAAGCGCGAGAATTACGTATTAGAAAATTCAGGATATAGCTGTTCCCGGATTTAATCAGTCAAGCCATCTAGATACTAAAAATAACAGAATAATATCAAAATTTTTTTAACTTTTAGTATCACAATTGCAGCACCTCATGTATAATTTGCTGAAAGTTGAAACCGTGGTAGCACCCTCTAAATGTTATTCGATCTTGCTGAAATTTTTAGTATATATTTTTTTAATCAAAAT
>CAXFZM010000183.1:0-14760 GCA_964007475.1 Hybos culiciformis
AATTTCTCTTTCTTCGTTCTCTTTCTTTCATTTGCAAATTCAAACAAAAGCACACTGACCAACTTGTTGGTAGAGATTTGTTGGCAAGAATGAACCAAAGAGAGTGAGAGAGAGAGAGAGGAAGTGAATGAGCGAAGACGAGGACAAGTGGAAGAGAGAGAGTGTTTGTGTGTTCGTGATCGTTTGTGGACAAACCTGTGTGTTGTATGTGTGGTGCGGGGTGCAATCTGTTGAATCAATCATCACGGTTATCACCAACAAATCACCAAACTACCAGCAAACACGAACAAGTGGAATGATAGAAAAACAAAAGAGCAAAACAAAAATCAATCCCCAAATTGAATTCGAAATGAGAGAACGAAACAACGTACAAGCCACATTAATTCCAACAAGTGATTTGAACAAATTTGGCGCCAAAAGCACAAACTTGGTGCTTTATTTATTAGCCTGACCTGTGTGTGTGCTTCTCCCTTAGTCACTCATTCATTTCATTTCATTTCGCGTACTTTTTTGTTTCATTCATTCAATGTTCCAATCAAGTTTATCTTCTCATTTAACACACTCATTTGCGACATAAACTTTCTTTCTCTTTCTCTGTGTCTCCCACACATTTATATTGTTGCATGAAGCAATAGCAGCACACGCGTTCATTTGCCTGATCAACTCACTGCCACCGCCTGTTCGCGCCATTTTTCTTTCATTCCCCTTTGACTCGAGCAAATAGGGTCATCCATTACACGAGAGTGAAAGTGAACAAAGCCTCTCCTCCCAGATAGAAAAAATAAACTTTCTAAAATACAACAACATCAACATCATCACCATCATTATCATCAACGAGAACGAACTGTAAAAATAAACGAGCAAAAGAAAAGAAAATGTGAACAACAGTAACGAAGAAAAGCAAGAAAAAAAGCGAGAAAAAAAATCGAAATTCGTTACAAGGTTAGGGTCAAATATGTTTGAACACGCGTATACACGTTGTGTTGACGCGGAGGCCTCTTCTAAATTAAAATAATTATAAACAAAAATAATCAACAAAAAACAGCAACAGAATGAAAATGAGACACGCGATTTGTAGTGCCATGCATCACAAGAGCAAACACTTAAATCATATACTTGTATTTGTATTAAACTCGCGTTTAATTTGCATTCCAATCATTCAACATATAATCAAATATAGAAGAGAAAATGAAGATAGTGTAGAAGATAATCTCAAGTGAACGAATGCCAATCAACCAAAACGAATGATCGAAAAAAATACGACGTGTAAGGCACAATAATAAAAAGAGAGAAAAAAGAGTGTGAGACAGGAATATGATGCGTGTTGGTGTATCCAAATGAATACCATGCCAATTTTGACATGAATGTCGACGAGAATGGTGAAGGCCCGATTCGAAATGTTACAACATCACTGGTTTGTCCTTGTACAAGTCGATACAGTATTGAGTGAACCGTTTCAAGAATTTTGGATATTCACGTTTGAACAATGCACGAAGGACCGCCGCAGGTGCCCATCCACCAGGATTAACTGTTTCAATTGAAAAACAAAACAAAAAACAACAATTAGTCAAAAACTGTCATTTAATTGGAGGGCAAATCGGTGGTACTTACTTTTGGAGCAATAGATGATCTTACACTTGAGATGATCGCGTGTTATTTGCGATGGATCCGACACTGGTGGATCGATGTACGTTTCACACACCATTGAGACCACCAAGGTCATACGAAGACGATTACCAAGCTACAAACAAAACATCCATTAGAATTGGTAGAAATAAACAATTCAAAAAACATACCTCGATTTCTTTGCGTTCAGTTGAATTGTTGCAAACAATCCAAACACTGTCGGGTCTAGTTTGCTCATCGGAATGTGTATGACCATTGGTGATTAGAGTGTCATAATCTACGCGACGAATGTGCGACCAGAAGACAGTGTCTCGTTGTGTGGTGGGCCAAACACGTTTGTGCAGTTGATGGAAAATCAATGTGTTCGAATTGATGGATTCCACCACTTTCATCGACTCTAGTGTGTTCTCCCAATCGAAACGGACATCTGGCGAGAAGAATTGATGACAAACTTCGTGTCCACTGACACCGCGCACTGTGTGCACAGCCTTCAATGGATCACACACCAGTCCATCGATCTCCAACTCGCGTTTGTACAATCTCATTTCACCATCTTGTGCGAACAACTCCCAACTACCACCACCGGACGCTGGTGTGTGTTCCACTTCCAATCGAGCGTAGTACAATTGCTCCATGCTGATTCGTTCCACTTCAGGCCAAAGTGGATGATCGCACGTGCCTGGTGATATCACATCGATGGGCGCTTTCAAATTGGCTGTGCTCAGTTTTAATTGTCGCATGTCCTCCTCGGGTTGCTCGCAGCGATCAAGTGCCGCATCAATGGCATCGAAGAATTCATCCTCGTTCACATCATTCTCGATCTGATTCTTCATTTCACCTTGTATTCCATGGCCAGCGACGCCGCCGCCACCTCGTTGCACTTTCAGTTGTAACTCAGCCAATGCCCGACGAGTCTCTTCAAGTTCAACGCCAAGGCGTTTTGACTTCTGTTCCATTTCGCGTCTAGCCACATTTTCTTTCTCCATTTTTCTCTTCCACTGCTCCTCACGGCTTTGCATCATATCAATCAACTTGGAGAGTGTTACAAGAATGCCAGCTGTGGTGGCTTTGAACGTGAGCGCTTCGTTCTTGAAATCCACAAACGATGGAGATGATGTGGTAGTAGCAGTAGTAGTGTTAGTGTTGGACACTGATGTACTACTAGTGGATTGAGGGATGTTCAACGTCAAGTCACCGTAGCCAGAGTCCACTGAAGTGTGATTGGTTTTGGTAGTTGTGCACACCGCACTGGTTGTACTGCTCACACTGGCTGGATCCACTGTAGACAAGAAGAATGTGACGTATCACACGTTAGTATGGACAAAGTCAACAGGTGAATGAAACCAATAATAACATGAATGAACATGAGCAATGAAAAGAGATCAAGGAAAGAAGAGAAAGTGAAAAGCGAGATAGATGAGAGAGGTTAGAGAAAGTAGAGAAACAGAGTGCAGTGTCCAATCTGTGAACTTACCTACATTCACGGTCGGCCGACTTGTTTCGCTAGCAGCGAAATTAAAACCTTTGTAAGAGGAAAAAAATGTTTTTAGAAGAAAGGAGAAAGAAAACAACGAAGTTGAGATGAAAATGTGAGACGAAACGTAATAGGAAAATGAGGCTTGATGCCAACAAACAACAACAACAAAAAGTACGAATGACTAATGCAGCGTAAACAAATGGTGGAAATAAAATATCGAACATTAAGGGCAGGTTGAAATGGGAGAGAAATGCAACATGTTCCCCTCTACTTTATACCTCACATGCACCAGTCTATCACATGGTGGAATAGTGCAAGAGTGTAATGCTCCTCTCTCTGGCTTATCAACAGCGCACCAAAGTACACGTTTCAATACCAAACACACACTCTATCCCCCTTCATTACACTTCGCTCTCTACTATTTCCTCCGTTTTTATATTCTCTCGCTATCTCCTAATCTTATTTACGGTGTCTTTCAACAAAACAAAAAAAGAAGAAGTTAAACACTGACTCACCATTCATGGATTGATGTCGTCGATGTCGTTTGAGATATTCGTTGGTAGATTGTATGCTAGTATCAAAATAGTGTTGTAGTATCTTGATTTGGTGCTGCAAAATGGACCGAAATGCGTCCATCTCTGATAATTGTTCCTTGTAGTTGGATGTTATTGAATTGATCGACAATGCTGAACCATGACGACGTAACCCGCGAGTTGTTGACGAACTGGTGGATGATGCGTAGATGGGCATTGTTGCACTGTTGATGGAAATATTATCGCCCCCGTTGCCAGCACTACTGTTGGTGACACCGAGAACATGTTGATAATGTGTTCGGTGTGTTTCAATTGCGTGAATCCATTGACGACACAACTCACTAGAACTAGCTCGTAGAAACCAAACACAATCGGCGACTGCAAGGTCGAATCGACAATCATCAGTGCCTTGCAATTGAATGGTGGCTTTTGTGATTTGAATGGCTCCACGACATCCAAATGTTTTCTCGTTCAATGATTTGTAGTAGCTTAGTGTTCCATTCTCCAGTACCACGTACCGCTTCTGCCAACCGTGAATGTAGTTAGTCCACTTTAAAAGCACACCAGCCATAGGAATTAAAGGTGCGGCCAGTGCTGCTGGAACAGTTGTGTTCACCGATGGTGAATGAGAATGCGTAGATGAGACATCGCCACCAATGCCAATCTCGTTTAACGAATCACGCGACGAGGAGAGCGACGATGACGTGGGTGTTAATGACGAGTCGCGCATCACTACTGTGGTTGTAGTGCTCACTTCTGTTGGGCTTTGCTCTTTCAACGATTCCAAATGACCACGATCCATTTTTGTTTTTATATATCAAACGCTGAGGGTAATATTGTGCGACCAACAAAAGTATATCAAAACAAACAAGCAAAACAAATAAAACAAAAGCAAACTAGAGAGTAGTGGTTGTAGTGGAATAGAGAGGAAAGGCGATCACAGAAAACAAAAATAAGAGCGGATGTAGGTGGCGTGTGTGCGTTCATCCAAACTGATTTGGTGTGGAATTCGTGATAAAGACTAGATTAGAGATGAACAAGTAGAGGAAATGAATTGGAGGTTAGCGAATGGGAAGGACATGATGTTTGTTTTGACTGATCATCATCAGCATTGAATGGTAGACAAGCAGATAACGTTTAAACAAACTGCGAAGATGATGAGCAAACTTCTGTACTCACCTCCAGCATTGCATTCACTTTTTATACCAAAACAAATGTTCGTACAATCTACTCTTGTGCGATGAATGACGAGTGAAGTGGAGTGAGTGTGCGCGATCTTTGGACTCCCAAACACTGCAGAGACACACAGAAATGGAGAAAAGAAGAAAGATAGGCGGAGATAGAGACACTTGTGCTTGTCACACCATTTTGGTGGTTGAATCCAAATCAATTGGATGCTTGGTGTGGTACATTCGAAATGGGGATGAGTCCAGTTGGATGATCACGGTGGCACAAATCATTCAAGCAATTGAGTAATGGCAACAACAACACTCGTCATCCGACGACGGTAGTTTGCTGGTGATGTTACCACTCGTGCAAATAGTCGACTCCGAACACACTCAGTCGAAATAGTCGCGTTTTCAAACAAAACATCTTTGTTGTTGTAATTACGACCATCGATTAGTTAGCCAACTATTAAATGGAACTAGAAATGAAACAATTAATGGAAAAACTACTCTTGCTCTATTTGTTGCAATCGTCTTTGAATCGACATGAAGTTGTATGCGGTGGAATAATAACATCTTTCATTAGAAAAGAAGCTAGTGCTGATTAGTTAATTTTTTACAGATTCTCACAAACGAAATTTTAACAATTAGTTCACTATTTACGAGTGAATCGATGATAGAAGTTGGCCGTAGTAATTTTACAGCTGTTTGCAGGCATGGAGTCACTTGCTGTGAACAAAGAAAAAGTTCGATTTGAGCAGGGTGACGAGCCGGGGGGCTGGATGACGTAGAAAGTTAACATAGGGGTGACCAATTCTTAACATAGGGAGTTTGAATTAAATTGGGGAATTATTTGAGTGACACCGGGGGAGCTGCGTAGCATGGAGAAGTTGTATACAACAGTTTGTTCATGTTCGATTCAAATTTACGAGTTTTTTCTTTGCTGTTTATGACAAATGAGTCATAAGAAGTGAACGCATAAGTTTAATTATTGAAAACAGAATTTTTGAAAACAGAATTCAAAGCAGAATGAGTGTGGTAGAATATTGAACGAAAGAGAGAGAGAGAGAGATTGAAAACAAGCAAAACAAGAAATAGAAGTGATGCGTTCAGTGATTCTTGATGCAAACAATGCACCGACTGATACGCGAGAGTAGACCAGTCGATTTGAGTGTCTCACTCTTCGGACGTTGAAACTCGCTATTCGACGAAATGGTGGTCAACCAGAAACTCAATTTGTTAGCGAAGTAGTGACACGTTCCACGTGCACCATTGCACTCGATGAATGGTGTGGCCCGGAAATGACTCAAGCAACTGCCTGGACTGGACAACGATTGACCACCACCTTCGGCTCCGGCCGCCGTGTGCTACAATAAACGACAAACAAGCAAAAGAGAGTTAGTGAACGAATAAAGACGAAAAAAACAGAATCCTGACCATGGCGAAACTGTATCCAATCCACAGTTCACTCCACGAGTCTGGACACGTGGGCGTCTCCAGTGTTTGACTGTGCACGGCGATCACATTGGCTGGCGCTTCGCACACCGAGCACCGACTGATGTAGTGTCGGATGGCCTCCTCGCTGGCCGGCATCATAGGAATGGGAGCACTGGTGGACAACCAATACGACTTGTCATTGCGGGATGCGTAGTTGCACACGTTGTTGAAATCACAGAACAAAAACGGCATCGTACTAAAACGTCGCAAACACGATCCAGCGAAGCCCAGATCTTGATTGTGCGCCTTCTCGTTGCCCTCGATGTACAGAAGTGAGTATCCATCCCACAACTTGGTCATGTTCCGTGGACACTCGGGCACTTCACGTGACTGCGAGTGACGCACAAGCAGTATGCCAGTCAGGTAGTTGGCACCAGAATCACCAGGTCGGCCTATTGGTCCACGATTGCCCTTCAATCCTTTGAGACCGTGTGGTCCAGCTTGTCCATCGAATCCACGATCGCCCTTGATGCCTGGCAATCCTTGTAGACCATTCAAACCGGGAAATCCTCGAGCACCAGATTCACCCTTCCGCCCGTCCATTCCACTTGGTCCCACTGGTCCAATTGGTCCTATGGGACCCATCACGCCTTTGTCACCCTTTGCGCCACGATTCATCAAACACGATTCGCCTTTCAATCCTTTGTCACCTTTGGGTCCTTCATTGCCTTTGAATCCAATCACTCCTTGATCACCGTGTTCTCCGGGTAGTCCGGGCAAGCCAGGCACACCAGGCGGACCATCATTGCCACGATCACCTTTGTAACCGAATATTCCTTGTAGTCCAGGCTCTCCCACTGGTCCAGGTAATCCATCGCGACCAACGTTCGGACTGATTGGTCCCGGGAATCCACGATCTCCTTTCAAACCAGGCAAACCAGGTATGCCAGGCACTCCTTGTGGCCCGAAATTTCCTTGATCACCTTTGTCGCCTTTGACACTAGCGCAGCATTTGGCATTATCACCACTTATGCCCATGTCTCCTTTCGGACCGATCAAGCCTAGAGGTCCTTGTTCACCATCGAAACCGGGTATTCCACGATCTCCTTTCTCGCCAGCACTTCCGGGCAGACCATCGTATCCTCGCTCTCCTTTCAATCCTGGCATGCCGGGCAAACCGTTATTTCCTGCTAATCCTTTGCCACCTTTTTGTCCATTCAATCCTGGAACGCCTGAATCTCCTTTTGGTCCATCACGGCCACTGAAACCTGGTGGTCCGTCATTTCCACGGTCGCCTTTGAAACCATCCAGTCCTGGTCGACCACTTATTCCTGGTTCACCTTTCGGTCCTGGGAAACCAGGCAAACCAATGAGTCCCTGTGGACCTGGCGCTCCATATGGACCTGGTATTCCACGTGGACCTTGCAAACCTTGATCACCCTGTAGTTTTGAGCAAATGCAAAAAGTTGAATGTTTCGACACAATCAATAAATATAAGTGTTCACTCACTTTTTCGCCTGTCAATCCGGGTATGCCTGACAATCCTTTGTCGCCTTTGGGGCCATCCAATCCTGACTGTCCTATTGGTCCATACAAGCCAGGCTCGCCTTTCTGTCCTGGGAATCCAGGTCTGCCAGACAAACCACGATCACCTTTGATGCCGGGAAGACCGAAACGTCCGGGCAATCCATCATTGCCAGTCAGCCCAGGCGGTCCTTGATATCCTTGGTTACCTTTGTCGCCTTTGGAAGCAATTTCACCGGACATTCCAGGAATTCCATCTTGACCAGCCAAACCTCGATTTCCTTTCAAACCTGGCAGTCCTTTCTCTCCGGGTCTGCCAGGCACACCAGCATATCCTTTGTCACCTTTGTCACCATTGTTGCCCGGCAATCCAATCAGACCAGGAGGTCCTTGCAAACCTAGAATGGCATCACCTTTGTCGCCTTTCACGCCTGGTATGCCAGGAACTCCATCTTGACCGGGGAATCCGGGTGATCCATCTCGACCAGTTAGGCCAGGGTATCCAGGCGGACCCTTGATAGGAGAACAGAAACACAATTAGATGTGAGGCTAATCATAACGAATCTACTAACCGTTGGACCTAGATCTCCTTTCTGACCTGGCAAACCTGGTGGTCCATTCACGCCTGAAAGACCCATTAGACCTTTGGCACCTTTAGCACCATCTATTCCTGGTTGTCCATTGAATCCTTGAGATCCAGTTGGACCGATGGGGCCAGGTTCGCCGCGTTCTCCTTTCAAACCTGGCAAGCCAGATGATCCAATGTAGCCAGTATCGCCTTTAGGTCCAGTCTACACACCAATTAAAGTTAAAGTAATTTCGAAAATATTTTTACCACTTACCAATCCACGATTTCCTTTGTCGCCTTTGGCACCCGAAGGTCCGTTGAAACCAGGTTCGCCTTTAAGACCAACCGATCCAGGTGAACCTGGCAAGCCTTGTCGTCCAATGCCGGGCACGCCACGATCTCCTTTGGATCCAGGCAATCCAGGTAACCCTTGCATGCCTGGCTCGCCAGACAATCCAAGTTCACCAGGCAAACCCGGTGGTCCAGACAATCCTTTCTCACCACTCGGTCCAGGCGGACCTTGCAAGCCGATAGCTCCAGATTGTCCATCATTTCCACGATCTCCTTTGATGCCAGGCAAACCGGGCATTCCATCTCGGCCAGGCAATCCTGACTGACCAACGAATCCTTGATCACCTTTGCTTCCCTTATCGCCTTGTTCACCAGGCATGCCTTTGGCCAGATTGTAGTCACTGCAATTGGTGAATCCAGGTTCGCCTTTGATTCCTTGATAACCTGGCTCGCCTTTGTCGCCTTTGAAACCAATCACACCTTTGGAACCTGGTGTTCCTGGTCGACCAATGCCTGCCTCACCTTTGGAACCTTGTTGACCCGGATTGCCTGCGTATCCTTGCAATCCTTGTTGTCCAGTGAATCCAGCTCGTCCCTGAACAATTAAAATCAATTATGTGCTCGATTTTAGCCTTTTCTAAACCTACCACATCGCCTTTTTGTCCTTTCACGCCAATCAATCCCGGTAATCCTTGCAGTCCAACTCGGCCATCGAATCCAGGCTCGCCCTTTGATCCTTTCTCACCAATATCACCTTTTTGACCAGGAGCAGGTCTGACCAAATCAAGAGGTACAACTGCTTGTTCTCCTTTCGTGCCTTTCTGTCCATCTCGACCCGGTATTCCAATTCGTCCCTGAAACAAAAATAACACTGATTGTCAACTGAATTATTGTCAATTTTGCGTTACTTACGTTTTCTCCAGGTGGACCAGCTACACCAGGCAATCCATCCATACCCGGTGATCCAATCAGTCCTGGTGTGCCAGATTTTCCTCGGTCACCTTGTTCGCCTGGCAATCCATCTCTGCCTGAATCTCCTTTTTCTCCTTTCACACCAGATCGACAATTCGTGCACGACCGTCCTGGATCGCCTTTTGTTCCTGGTGATCCCGAGAAACCTGGCGTTCCATCAATGCCGGGTTTGCCTTTGTCCCCTTTTGGACCGTGAGCGCCAGGTGGTCCAGGTATTCCATCCTTCGAGTCGCCAGGTATGCCGCGCTCTCCTTTTTGTCCTCTGTCGCCTTTCGCACCGTGCAACCCATTCAGTCCCTTCATTCCGTCCATTCCCTTGGGTCCAGCTATGGACAAGCCTGGATCACCTTTTTGTCCAGGTTCACCTTTGGGGCCTGGCAAACCAGGAATGCCTAATTTGCCATCCAATCCGTGTCGGCCAATCGCGCCCTTTGTGCCTTTGTCTCCTTTCACGCCTGGAGGACCTTCGCGACCAGGCAATCCAGCCAATCCGATGCCGCCTTGTGAGCCTGGTACTCCGCGATCTCCTTGCTCGCCTTTGGCTCCTTCTAGCCCGGGGATTCCAGGCAAGCCAGTATATCCTTTTGGACCTCGAGGTCCCACTGGTCCAGCACGACCTTCGATACCGCCAGGCAAACCTGGTGGACCCACAATTCCTTTCTCTCCCGAATAGCCAATCAATCCCATTTCACCCTTTTGGCCTTTCGAACCAAGTGATCCATCCAAGCCGGAATCACCGCGATCTCCTTTCGGTCCAAGTGGCCCTCTGATTCCTGGCGGCCCTTCTTGACCTTGCTGCCCTGAAAATCCTTGCGAACCTTTTTCGCCCTTCTCCCCATTATCACCAAGTGATCCGGGTGTGCCAGTCGGTCCAGGGTATCCTCGATCGCCAAGTTGACCAGGCTCACCTTTGAATCCTTTCTCTCCTTTTGGTCCTTTGATGGAAACAGTTGTGCCAGGTCCCACTTGACCTTCTTGTATGCAACTTTCTCCTTTCTGACCTTTTCCACCGGATTCTCCTTTTTGTCCAGCATAACTGATTCCAGTGTTTCCTTTGGGACCAAAGAAACCGAGTTCTCCTTTGTCACCTTTCAATCCAGATGTGCCGGGCGATCCACGATCTCCTTTTTGACCATCATTGCCAAACGTTCCAGGAATGCCATCGGTTCCGTGCCGACCTTGTTCACCCTTCTGTCCTTTGGAATTGATTGCAGCAATAGCTGGTTCACCTTTTTGACCTTTTGGGCCATCGAGACCGGGAAACCCAGAAGCACCTGGCAAGCCTGGTGTGCCTAATTCGCCTACACGTCCATCAGTTCCATTGCATCCATCAAGTCCATCTCTACCACGTTGACCGCTTGGTCCAGGTAAACCCTAATTAGAAACAAGATAAAAACAAACTGATTAGTGCCTGTTGATGAATGTGGGGAAAAAGTGAGCAACTCACAGGTACACCGTGTATGCCAGGGAAACCGGGCATTCCCATCTTACCGCGATCACCTTTCGGGCCTCTTGGACCTCCTGGTCCTTTTTCACCTTTTTGTCCAGTTTCTCCTTGCACACCTTCCACACCAGGGTGGCCAGTGAGACCTTGAGGCCCGTGCTTGCCTGGCAAGCCTGGTGGCCCTCTTGATCCTTTCTCTCCAATGCAATGGCACTGACCAGAATTGCACACTCGTTGTGAACAGTTCCGTCGATTCTGTTCGTAGTAGACAGTTTCGTCTACAGTGGGTGCATTCGAACCACGACAACAGCAGCATCGTATTTGCAGATCAGCACTGTTAGGATCACAAGTGCACTCGTATGTTTGGCACAGGACTGTGGAACACACATCGTTGTTCCAGTATGCTGGATCTTCAATCACGGGCGCAGTAGATTCTTGAATTGGATACGAATTGTACTAGAAATGGGGAAAGAGAAAGGGAGGAAATTAGGCAAGTTGATTAGTGGAATGAGAATTAGAGCGTGAATGATGTGTTCATGTTTGTACAGAGTTCATTGTGAGAAAGTGAATGCACCAAGCCTTTCTCACTTCCTTCATTCATTGTTTACACCATTCCAATGTACAAACTCAGCGCAAACTGACAAGAACAAACAACATGCAACAGACAGGAATTTGCTCGATAAAAATAGAGTGAAAGCTAGCTCCTCTCTCTCTCACTTCCTTCCATGCACTCCGGCATTGAATGTAAACAAATTCAATGGTGGTCTGTTTTTGCCAACCCAACTGCCAAAATGGCTAGAAATTCAAATGATTTCTTCAATGCTTCTCATCCAACGCTTGTCCACACATTCACGAAAACATTCATGATCAACTAAATTTCTTTTTTCTTGTAAAAAATGATAATAAAGAAGTTGAAAGTTCGTTCAGAGAAAAGCAAAAAATCGATCAACGAAGAAAAGAGAAAGGAGCCAAACACCAACCATATGGACTAAAGTTTCGAACTTCGCTTTTCTTCTTCCTCTATTCTCTCGACTGGTTTGTCTAGAGTAATTCAAGAAAGAAAAAAACCTCCTCAAAACGAACATAAACATAAGGAAGAAACGCTAGCAACAAGACATGAGGATGTTATGAAGGGAAGAAACGAATTTGAATGTAAAATAAACAGTAGATAAACACACCCGATGTCTGAGTCAATCTGCTCTTTACTGAAACACACACACAAACTAGTGTTGCGAAACACACAAAATGCTGAAAAAGAAAGGAAGGAAGGAAGAATGGCTTGCACACCATCATCAAGCCATGCACATGGTTTGTTTATGTTTGCATCCAAGTAGTTCGAACATCTCCCTTTCTACTAGCATTCATGCATCTTCGGGTTGCAATCGATCGTCTGTAAACTCGTTTCCATGCAGGGCTCATTTCCATTGAAAAAAAATATTCAAAATGATTCATTTTAATCCGAAATGAATTAAAAGCCAAAATGCTTCTCTGTCTGTGTTTATTCTGCTGTTGAAACGAATCTAATTTCTTTTCTAGACATGCTGGTTGTATTGGTCGTACTACTACAAAATTAATTAAAATCTAATGAACAAGAGGAACAAACAAAAGGAACTTTATCACAAAGACAACAAAAAAAAAGTACCACTGATCAGCAGTAAATAACTGAAACTTGATAAGAGAGAAGCAGCAGAAGGAGTAAGCAAGCAAGAGATGAAATGGTAATTTGAACTCTTTCTCTTATTGGCATCCAATAAAGTAAGCAAATGTCGGCATGCTTTTGCTAATTCTAACATCCCAGTGAGATTTAGATGAAAAGAAACACACACATACACAAAAAGAAAGAGTTCTCGGGGAAAAATATCTCCTCACTTTCTCAGCAACACAAGCGAATAAGAAAAATTAACAAATCCTAAAAATATCAAGAAACATATTGAATGTAAATCTCTAGTGATTCTCGCATTCTCGCTTTTTGCCTACTCGAAATGCATAACTGTGTTTTACACAAGAAAATGAAACTGAGCAAAAAAAAAGAGTAAGAAAGGAAGAAAAGAGTGAAATGTGATGGAGAATGGGTTTGACGAATGACGAGTAAACACATCAAGCCACTCAGACACATATGTGTGTCATTCGCAAATGATTCTTTCACTTTGGTTACTGAATCGAGAATGAAAGAATAGAATATTCACTTACCGATTGTGCATTCGCTAATCTCATAAGACTAGATATTGAGAATCTGTTGGAACATTGAGAAATTAGTTTAATTTATAATCTCCCATATTAAAATAATTAAAAAAATTAAAATAAAACTTACAAAAGTACGAGCTTGAAGCACGCCTTGTAGGCTAGTGTACCACCAATGTTCGATGCCATGATCACTTGAAGGATCATTTGCAAGTGCAAATTGTCTATTGTTTTTTTGTTCTACTCGAACGACGAAAAATATTCACGTTTGGAACGATCAATGTGCGATAAAATTAAGAAAAAAAAAAAATAACAACAATATTTCCGATGAACACAAATCAGCAATGAACCAATTGAATTAATTGAACACACTGATGGCAGTTTACATCACGATATCCATCATTCTCACATCGTGATGATGAAGATGAGTGTGATGAGAATGGTCGAATGATGGTGTGCTCCACTCCAACGCTGACGAATGACTGATTCTCGATTTGAATGTGCAGAATCGTGTGCAATGAATTTGTAAACGAAGAATAGAGGAGCAAGTCAATAGAGAAGAGTATCGTTTATATTTTGTTCGGAAAATAGAGAAAAGAAGAAGTAAACAGTGAAATAAAAAAGGGAATATCTGTAACTTTAGGCACACGACGGCGATGATCACACGCCCTATGGAAGTCTCGTCATCGATGAGGTCGATATGTTCGGCAGCAACACTTTTTGTTTCCATTCGTGTCTGCGTGCCTTCTTGTCGATTGCAACCAAGTCAGCCAGCCATCCCCCCTCCACCACTCTACCACCATCAGCATCATCATTCTAGGCGTGGTAGAGTCGCGACGGCTTGACGATTAATCGGGTTGAATGAAACCACCAAAGAAACATCAACGTGAACACAGTAGAAGGGCATTGATTTGTTGGCGATGCTGATAGTGCTGAATGCTGTTGTGTAATTCTCCCCTATCAAACCATACCAGCACAGATACTACCGAAAGCTCATGATTAGCGGCATTTTTTCAACTTTTTCTTCTTTTTCCTTTTTCTTATATTTTTTAGTACGCTTCTTCTCTGTTTCCAACGTTTTGTCCTTATTCTTCGTTTTGTGTTTTCTTTTCTTTTCTTTCCTTTTTGATTTATCTTTTTTGTGTTTTCGTTTTCGTTTCTTTGAATCACTAGATGAAGATGAAGATGAAGTGACGTGTACGACGTTACTGATGATGTCGATGAGGAATGGCTATAAGATCGATTCTCTTCCTGCTCATCACCAGCATCGCCATTTTCTGGATAAAGTGACTTGAATCCGCTATGGCTCCAGCGTGATTCATTTATGTCCCGTCGCTCGGATGAAGTTAGTAGTTTTGGCTGCGTACGACTTGATGAACTAACTTGTTCGGATCGGAATTCAGTTGAAACTGAACGTAGTAGATATGTTGGAGCAGTGCTTAGTTGATATTCATCTCGAATCGGTTGATTGGAATTAGTGGTTGAATTGGAATCGGGTAACACGTCAGTAGTCGGTTTACTCGAATATATTTCGTTGTACC
>CAXFZM010000184.1:0-31486 GCA_964007475.1 Hybos culiciformis
GTGCTTGCCCAGCAGCAAAATAAATTCAAACACTTACATGTCCGACATGGTGTACGAGAGGAAATCATTTTGTTTGAATGAATTGTCCAACACTTCGGGTGCCATGTAGCGTTTGGTTCCCACTCGGTTGTTGAATGGAATGCTCACTGATTGCGAGGTTTGTTTGTGCGTGACAGCCAAGCCGAAATCGGCGATACAGCAAGTGCAATTATCTTTCATAAGAATGTTTTTCGACTTGATGTCACGATGTGCAACGGCTGGCTTCTCTTGTGTGCCGAACCGTTCGGTGTGCAAATGCTGAATGCCGGACGCAATGGAAATCAACACTGAGAACATCTCATCAATGTTCAGTGTGTGAGTAGTCAGATAATCGAACAACGATCCTAATGGATGGTATGCTGTGACCAGATACAACTTCGTACACGAACCAACCGATATCAGATCCGAGCCTATGAATGCCAAAATGTTGGGATGTTGCATCATTGGTATCGAGTAGATCTCAATCTCGCGCTTCCACGAGTCTTCATCGTGTGAAAAGAATATTTTCACTGCAACCAATCCACTTTTGTAGTGGCCACTCCACACTTCACCATAGCGTCCTTTGCCCACGCATTCTTGTGTCTCGATGCTTCGCGCGAATGTACGTTCAACAAGTAATGGATTGCCGGCTCCGGATCCAGATGAGAATGAACCATCAATGTCAACTTGATACTTCTCGTCACGTACACAATTCACTGTAAGTGCTTCCGAATCAGTGACGTGATTGCCGTTAAAAGCCAATAAATTCTCAAATCCATGGAAATCTTGTAATTCGTGTACATTCGATGGCTTTTTCCCTTTTCGACGTTGGTGATAGTAGAATGCGAACACGAGCAATAGAAAAAGTACACCGACACAAGTTGATGTGAAGAGAACCGTTGTTGCAAGACTATTATCGTCATCATCCTGGATAACCTTTTCACGAGTTATTATAGGAAATTTCTGTTCATTGCAGAAATCGAAGTCCTTACAGCATTGTATTTTAATGTTTGAATTTCGGATCTTACGGATACGAAGAATTGTTTCACACGTCAAGCCCGAGTTATCACACCCTCTTCGGTGAACATAGGTACCATCGTGACTCAGTGTGCTAGACGTGAAACACTACCGAGGAAAAGTAAATGAATTAATGAGTGGAAAACATCATCAACCTGTGTGACTCACATAATTTTCCGATGCACAGTGCTCATCAGTGTTGTTCGGATGTTCACAAAAATCATTTTCACAAAAATGACAAAGAACCATGATTTTTTCTTGTTAGTGTGGTACAACGTTCGCACAGGTGTGCACTGTATTAGAAAATGGTAATAACAAAGAACCCCAACCAGCTTGGCCACACTCGCTCTCTTTCTGCTCTGTGCATCCAACTTTTCCCTCTCTCTCTCTCGCTCACTCTCTCGCTCTCTCTCTCTCCCTCTATCCCTCGTTCTCTCTTTGCTCATACGCTCTGAAACGAGTTGGAAGGCCAGTTCTTGTACGTCTTCTACGAGCAATAATATTATTGTCTTCTTGAGACAGACAACACTCATCTTCCACTGTTTATGCGTGTTCAGTCGTTCTTCTCGGTTAAATTTTCTTATTTTATTCCAATTACAAAATGGGCACCGAAAAATTGAATCTTGAACATAACATTCAACGAGCAGTTGAGTTGATTGATAAATTGCAAAAGACCGAATACAATGCGTGGTTGAACAAGTAAGTTTGCTCATAATTGATTGTTCTGTTGAGTTTTTTATTTGCTTATTTTGTTTCGGATTCTCGCATAGTGATATGGCATTGGATAAGTTGTCAACATTGAAGAAAATATTCGAAAGTGAATTCTTCAACGCTGTACGCGATGTGTACGAACACGTGTACGAAACAGTCGATGTTCATGGTAGCACTGATCTTCGAGCATCGGCCACCGCCAAAGCAACCGTTGCAGTGTTTGCAGCCTCCGAAGGTCATGCACATCCTCGAATTGTTGAACTGCCCAAAACTGAAGAAGGCCTTGGCTTCAACGTGATGGGAGGACGTGAGCAGAACACACCCATCTACATTTCACGCATCATTCCTGATGGTGTTGCTGATCGACATGGTGGATTGAAGCGTGGCGATCAATTGATCTCCGTCAACGGTGTCAATGTTGAAGGTGAGAATCACGAGAAAGCAGTGGAATTGCTGAAAGCTGCCATTGATAAAGTTACTTTGGTGGTGAAATACACACCTAAAGTTTTGGATGAAATGGAATCACGTTTCGATAAACAGCGTATGCGTCAACGTAAAATGAAGTAATCAATGATGCTTATATATTCCAAACACTTATTCTCTCCACATTCATCTTTACTCTTTACAACTGTATTTATTGATTCTAATTGACTTTTCATTATTGATTTAGATTGTTGAATAAACTCAATGAATAAGTCTCCAATTATTGGGATGGTTGTAAGCTAATAGAATGGGTGTGTGAGCTAGAATGGATGGGTCGATGTAGTTGGCATGACATGAGACACCGCACCACAGTTTCAACCACCGGATCATTTCATTTCTTGGCATGTTAGTAGGATTCAGTCCACGCATGTAACACGTTCGCTTCAATTCATCAAGCGTTAAATGTTCGATCAAATTATCGGCGATTAATTTTTGATCCAATTCACGTAGCAAACTACAATGTGACTTCAATCGTATACGACGTCCTGGCCACACGTTCAATTGGTGTATCCGACATAGGTGATACAAGTGACTGAATGGTAGTGCATCCAAACGATATGGTCCTTCAATGAAGAGTGGCTGCAATTGAATGATGGATTCCACAGTTGGATGTGTTCCACTACCCAATCTGGCCAGTGCAGTTGTGCATGGTTCGTGTAATTCACCAAATTCATTGGAGTGAACAATCAGATTTGCTTGTAATCGTCGCAACACTGGTCGGTAGTGTTTCAGCTTGCGTGTATGATCTTCTAGTGCAAATTGATTCCGTTGAGCGATAGTCCAGAAGTGTGAAGTGAGTAATAGTTTTGGAAAAGTCAAAGCCACTGGTAGTGTGGCATACTGTGCGAATGGCACTGAACTGATCACTAAAAATGGCAACAACTTGCGTATGTCTTTCGGTGTTTGTGTGTACAACATCAATTCCCGATATGTCAACGAACGATCAGTGAGTGTGAACTCTTTCGATATCTTGATGTACTGAACCACATCGCCAATGAAATCTTTTGTACCAATGGTGAACAATTGTAAAGCTCGATATGTGGTTGGAAAACGTTTCAGCATCAAGTTCTCATAGCTCTCTAAGAATAATTTGAAGCGTTGAGTGGCGAAACTCTGCAATCTTCGTAATGGTTTCATTCTGATCACCTGATTGCATCAGGGTACAATGTGTGTGGATCGCCACTTTGGCTGATTTTGAAACACAAATCCGTAAACAAAGTAACATGGCACTATTTCCACCCAAAGCAGTTGCATTTTATTGGTTGCATACAGTACAAATGGTCGTTCAACTTGTAACCGAATTCTGGTGAGCGTTCCTTGTGTGTTCATTCATTTACATTTCATCATCACCATCATCACATCATCCGCAGATTTCATTCGCTTCACCATGACTGGAGTTCAGTGTCTGTGATGCTCATACGTCAAAGTGATCGTCATCAATCCATCTTCGTGTGTATATTTAATTTTATTGAGTGTCAAACACAAAAGGAAAAAATTGTTTCTCAACGAGTGGCAACGAATGGTGGTGATGTTGGAAGCAATGATGCACTAGTACGTAAGTAGAAAGTTGCTCCGTTCTCGAGATAAATCAAAATGCAACCGAACCATTTCCATATAAGAACGAATTGTGCCGGGGTTTAGGTGGTGGTGGTGATGGTGGTGTTAAAAATAGAGAAATGAAGAGAGACAGAGCAAGAATCACGGCGCGCGCTCAAACACAACAGAATCGACTTGACTTTCTCTTCTCAACTTAACATGCTTGTTTTCTTTTCTCTAGATGCTCGAAGTTCTGGTTGTTATTCTTGTTCGGAACTGTACTAACAGTAGTATTCTGTTTTATCCATATTTATCACCGTGTTATTATGAAGCAAGTCTTATTGTTCTAATCCAAACGCAATCATGGGCACGAAGTAGTAACATTTTGGGAATGAGCAACAATCACATGATGAATGAATGAATGGATTCGTTGCTACTCCTTCTCTGCACACCACCGACCACCTGCTTTGGCGCACTATGCCACTACTGAGTGCGGCACACAGCGCATACGCACACGCGCACACGCGCGTCACTACATAAATGGTGTGTTATGTAAGGGGGACTCGACCAGAGTTGGCGGGCAAAGCACACGTCGGTGGTTGTTTCACTCGCTCATTGTTCTATCACACTTCCTTCGGGCTTGTGCCGAGCATGAAACTTTATATTCTCTTTCATTGTAATCATTAGTCGCTTTTATTATTCTCATTTGAACATTCAAACGTCAACATCATCAACCGCACCACATATTCTCTCTCTCTCTCTCTCTCTCTTTCTCGTGTTTTCATCATTGAATTCTGCCAGCGTACTCTCGTCCTCCTCACCCACTCACCCACTCACGCACAGTACTTGGGCGCAATTCCTTTTACTTTCAACGATTGTTTCTCTCATGCTGCAAATGTTCTGTTTTCTCCTTCTTCATCGTGTTTGCCGCTTTTGTTGATGTCTTTGTCGGTGTTATTTTGGTGATAGTGGTACGTTATTCGACCGAGACAAGTGCGGAGGCTGGTGGTGCATCTATGCTGCTGTTTGGTTGGTGGGAATTCGAATTTCAAGTGAGACACACGCCACACGCTGTTGCTGGAGGAATCGGTGTGCTGCTGTGTGTGTGTGTAGTGTGGTGTTATATGCTGCCTGTGAATTCTTTCTCAACCTCATCATTCGACATTCAAACGGTGCTCCTGTGTCGCCTGTTCAGTGATGTGCTAGAGTGTATCGGTGCCCGAATCTCCAGTGACTTTGTGCTCGTCTGCTTGTGCTCTCATCACTGTGCTCGCCATTAATTGGCAATCATCACCCGAACATGATCATCATTGCCATTGACCACTACTTCTTTTCCTAACTTCCTGCGTGCTCTTGTGCATGCACAAGAGAGAGTGTGAACACCAAAATGTCGTTCTCACGCTCATCATACAACTCGTCATCATATCGTTACAATTCAGATGGTAAGTGATCTGACAAAATTCAACTCTTAATTTACTTTTTTATTATTTTTGTTTGAACGACTAGATCCAGATACCCCCACAACTCGAACATCAAGAGTGTCACGAAATGGTGCGAACACAAGTTCATTGACATCATCCACTGCCCGTCGGACGTATAATTTCGATGATGATGATGATGACAATTTTTCAACATCGAACACATCAAGACATTTAGCAGCCAGTAGTCGATATACATCGGCACTGGACGACGACGATGATGATCTCGATACCAGTCTACGAACCAGTCGTCTAGGCAGTAGTCGTCAATATCGAAGTTCATATTTAGCACGTGACACTGACGACCCACCTAGTCTTGGACTTCGAACAAATTATTCACGATTCAGTAGTCGCGATGATGATGAACCACTAACAACCACCACTAGCACTAGATTAGGACGTTATAGTAGCATTGATAGTGGTGGCAATGCAGATGACTACTCTAGTTCATATGGTCGACGACAAGGAAGATACAGCTATCAGATGGATGACGATGATAGCGCTGGCTCAACAACCGCCTACAAGAGCGCCTATTCAAGACGGAAGCTCACATCTGACTTGGATGATGGTGATAGTGATAGTCTCATTACACGACGCTATCAAGGCAGTTCATCGAAGACGTTGACTACAGTCGATCCAAAAGATGCAGTAAGTTTGTTCTACTTTTTTTCATTCTGTTATTTAGCTTCCACAAACGGTGACTACCCTTGTGCTTCCGCTTATAATCGCATGTGTTTGTTCTTATGAATTGAAGTGTGCTAGTTTCTTGTTTGCTTATTCACCGTCAATCACCAGCATGTGTGTGTGTGTGAGAGTTGTTTTCGAATCTTCCTGTTTGGCAGAGTACCACATTTTCGGTTGAGCATCGAATGATGTCATCGCACACACACACATGCACAGGAAGAGAGCATGCCTTCCATTCACCGGCATACCGATCCGGTGTTCTTTTGTGTGCTTCTCATTCTCTTCACTAGACATTCATACCATGAAGCAAACAAGAACGAAAGAGTTATGTCAAATATTTTTTGTTTTGTTTTTATGAATAAGCAGAAAGAAGCTAAAACAGTGTGAGTGAAGAAAGTTTGCGGCCAAAGACTGAACATGCTGATGGGAGTTATTAGGATGAGCATAAGTAGGTGTAGTGATCGTTAGATTAGAACCAGCAAAAGAGAGAAAAAAGAAAGAGAGAGAGAGAGAGAGAGAGAGAGAGAGAGAGAGGGGCACCTGAAGTGAGTGAATGTTGTTGTTCAATGTTACCTACTCCATATTCTTTCTCTCTCTCTCTCTCGAGCATCCGCTGTGCACGATGAGAATTGTGCCAGCAACATGCACGCACCCTTACACTGAACCGATTGTCATATGAACTATTTTCAGTTTCTTGGCAAATTCTTTGAATTATTCATCGTTTCGTTTTCGACTAGTGCGATGAGCATTTTGTATTTTTAGAATTATTCTTCACTTTCTCTCTCTTTCTCTCTTTTTACCGACTTTGGAAAGAATCATAAAACAACTTTGTCAGTGAACAATCACTTTTGGGAGTACGCGTTCTTTGCTTGCTCTTGTGTTCATTTGATTGTTGAGTGAGATGGAGTAGGCTGGTTGTAGTAGTTTGTGAGAGAACTGACAGAATGTGTGCACTAATACACTCCAAATGATGTTTAGCCCACACAACACACACAAATGATTTATTCGTAAATCAATGCTTCATCATTTCCTCATGTGTGGCGGCCATATGGTTTTTAATTTTGTTCAAAATTTTTTTCTTTTTGTTGTTGTTATTGTTACAACAAGACAAAAAGTAGATCACAGATATAGAATGTAAAAGTCTTAATTAACTTTAATCGTGTATTAATTCGTTATAATTAATGACTTATTTATTTCACTGATCAGAATTATAGTATGTGCTTTAGTCGTTCACTACTTCTACCAAATCTATTGCCATATTCACTAACAAACTAGTGAGAAAACTAGAAAGAAGAGAGAGAATGAGAGGGGCATCTAAATATAGCGATATATCAATTAGAAACTACAACACTAGCGTAATTCAGTGATGAATATTGCACAGTGTCATCACAAGCAACAACAAGAATGAGAGAAGAAGGCAAACTGTGTGTAGAGGATGCTGTTCATTGGAGATTAGAGAAATAGACTGCTCCTCCACAACAGTGAAACATGGTGGCAGTAAAGAATCTCCAAAAGTAATATTTCGGTTAAACAAGAAGAAAAAATTTCCTTCATTTTATTTTGTGTATATTAGCTTTGTTATTTGGTTGTATGTACTCGAAAAAAAGCCTAGAAAATGAAGAAAAAGAAAAGAAGAGTAGAAGGCAAATGAAAAAAGCAAGAAGAGAAAGAAATTTGATGATGTGTGTCGGTGGTGATGGCAATGATGGTGCTTCTATTGAGTGCACAGCTTGTTACGCACAATATTCTCGCGCTCCAACCAAATCAGTATTATGCTCTCTTTACTTTGAGGTGTTTTCGTTTTCATTCGTTCATTTCGGTCTTCTTTCTCTCTCGAAATGTGACGAGAAAACGTACGCGTGCTCATTTACATTATTCACGAACACAAACAGACAATTAGTACTTCTTGTTGGGATATAATCTTATTAATCCGTTGTGGGTATAATGTGACAAAATGCAAACCGATTCAATGCAAAGTTCGGATAACGATGTTGAAAAAATCACTAACACCACCACAACCACACCATCATCATCATCAACCACACTATCATCACCAACAACATCCACCACCACCACAATCACAAATGCAGCAACAGTTAAACAAAAGAAGCGAAAATCTTCCAGCAAACGAAAATCGTCAACAAGCTCATCTAAACGAGGCACGTTGAAACGCCAAACGAGCACAGGAACGGAAAAAAGAAAGTTGAGCCGAAGCAATCCGCTTAAACGATGGGGATCGACCGACATTGCGAGCATAGTGCAGCAATATGACAAGAAAAGTGAAGGTAGTGCGCCATTCGACACGGATTACTCGCAACCCAAACGATCACGTTCAATGTCGTTCTGTCGTGTGACAGGTTTAAGCAAATCCATGGATGAAGCGCACTACTTTCCCGCCAAAACAGATGTTCCCTATTATGGTCGTCGTGGCAGTGCTTGTACCATCACCTACGGCCATGTGTTCGATGATTTCAACTTTCCGATCTACGATCCAAAGCAAGCAGTGAATGTAGAAGAAAGTGTTCAAAGTCCACTACTTCTTACGTGCAAAGTGGAAGACAAGAATGTGCCACGACGTTCGTTGAGAGGAGATGTGGATGAGAATCCAATGCAATTGTTGAAAGCGAAATTCCGTCAGAAGAGTATGATGATGAATGGTGGAGAAGCGAAAATGATTGGTGAGATCTTGCAACGAAAACATTCCAAATCCAATGAATCAAGTGATAGAACAACAATTCCATCTACCAAAACTGCAACCAATGGTGATCGAAAACCAGTAGACACTCGCAATTCTACTGTTGTTGTCTCTGTTCCTCTTGCTGTTGCTACTGTTGCTGTTGCTAGTTCTACCTCTTCAATTCAAACACTGGAAACTGAGGTTCATAATTTCGATGCTTCCAATGCATGCACTCACTTACTGATCGATTAATTGATTGTTGTTGTTGTTGTTGTGAATGACTTATTAATTCCATTCATGCGTGTACGTTCTTTTCTCATTCCAAACAGGGCAACGTGTATGAAGCAATACTTGATTACAAACCACCACGCAGCGCTACCGATGAAATTTGTCTGCAAGAAGGTCAACAAGTGGTGGTGCTCAGCAAAGACAAACCGCACAAGTAAGTTTCATTTCATTCAATTATTCAATTTTCATTCAATTGTTGGATTTAATTCAATTGTTTTCATCGAATCAATTATTTTTTGTTGTTGTTCGAACTTATAAATAGATGGAAAGTTCGCACACGGAGAAGTGAGAAATTCCGAAAAGTTGAAGAAGGTTTCGCTCCATCAGCGTACTTGAAAGCAACAACCGAAACTGTTGATACCGCTGATTCGGGTTCATCCACTGGTGACGCAGCCAAAGATGAGCAAGCCACTCTCAAAGATTTGCGTAAGAAGCGTGACATGATTGTGCGAGAATTGCTAGAGACTGAAGATGATCTGATACGTGACATGCAATTCGTACAACGAACTTACATTCGGCAATCGGAAAGTTCAATCACACCCAAAGAGATCAAAGCAGTGAAAGATGATATTTTTGGTGTTTTCAAAAATGTGCTCGCATTTCATGAACGTTTATCGAAGAATTTACAAACCAACTCAAAAGACGCCACACAAATTGGTCCGATATTCTTGAAGATTGCTGAAGGTTGTGAAGATAATCTAGAATATTTCAAGAATCTATCGAAAGCTGAAGAAATTCTTGAAAACAATTCAGATGTCGCAGAATTTTTCCGGAATTACGCCAACAAGATACGTGACGAGAAAACTTTGTTGGAACATTTGAAACTGCCCAAGCAACGAGTCACCGATTATCAATTGTTATTGAAAGAATTGTCCAAGTTATTGTCACGTATGGATGAGAATGTGGATGACTTGGAGAAAGCTATTCATTTAGTGACAAAAATGCCCGAGAAAGAAGAAGAATCAGATTTGGATGACTCAATGGGTAGTGAGTTAACGCCAACGCCCTCAACCACCACCATGGCTTCGATGGTAAGTCCGCAACCAGACGAGCTCGGTGAATCGGCTGAGAAACTTGGCAAGATGCTTAAGAATGTTCTACAAGCCAAAGATTTCTTCGATGTGATCGATGTGGATGGTAAACGCAATGAACGTTTTGTGTTTCTATTCAAGACACGAATGTTCGTCACTGAGATCAACAAGAACATCTCGGAATCACAGCGCACATACGACGTGAAACGCATTGTCAAGGTAAGTGTTGTGACTTTGTTTGGTTGTTGATTCTAATATTCAATTTTTTTGTTTTGTTTTTGTTTTTGTTAGCTCTCAGAGATTGATGCATGCATCGACAAAGACAACCCAAAAGCAGTAATCATAACATCCAAAGATTTGAGCAACAAGACTTTTCCAATCGAATTAAGATCAACGAATGACGAGCAAGCAAAGAAATGGTTGGAATTGATCACAACAACTCCCAACACTTTCGAAGATGATGAAGACAAATCTGAGCAATCATTATTAAATCAAAATGATGGACTTTTCAATGTAGCTCCATCTCCACCTCAACAACCACGACGATCAACTGACATCAAACTAGACGAGAATAATAACAAAATTAACAAGACTAAACCAACAAGTGAAACAAGTGAAGTGATAAACGAATCAACTCGACGTAAATCATCCGCTGCCAAGACAGACAACACTGCAATAGTGAAGAATGATGTTGAGAGTTCAATCAAACCAACAACACTGGACACTGATCAAGCTCATTCACAAGATCAATCGAACAAACTACGAATAGTGGAATCATTGAAAACAGTGACAAAACATGAAGGTGAATCTGTGCTGCTCGAGTGTAAAGTTCTACCAACAAGTGGCATCAACATTCAATGGTTGAAAGACAATCGGATATTCAATCAATTGAACAGCAAAGCATCGAAGAATGGCGATCGCTACTGCTTGTGTATTGCCAATCTCGCCCCTGAAGACAGTGGACTGTTCACCTTTGTTGCGTCCAATGCACGTGAATCAGTGTCATGCAGCTCAACACTGAATGTACTGGCTGGCCTGGTGGATTCGCGACCAACCAGTCCTGGTGGTTCGTTTCTTCCACATCCACCGAAATTCAAAGTGAAATTGAAGGACACTGAACTACTACAAGGAACAACTGTGCGCTTCGAAGTGGTTGTTCGTGGTCTACCAATACCGACACTAACATTCTTCAAAGATGGCAAACCATTGAGAGAAGACAATCACCTTCGTGTTCTGTACCAATCGAAAGAAGTGTTCGAGATTTTCATCGAGAACGTGAAGCACGAAGACGCTGGTCGTTATCAGTGCATAGCTGTGAACAACGAAGGTCGTGACGAAACTAGTGCTGTGTTGAAAGTGTCCGATAACAAGGATGTGTTCTGGGGGTTGGACGAACAACAGCGCATTCTCTCGCCTGATGGTCCAAGATGCTCATCACCATTGTTCAAATGGTTCAAAGATGGCAAAGAGTTTGAAGCATCTGAACGTTTTCAAGTGCAATTCGACGACCAGGAGGACACAATTGCCTTGATATTTCAACACGTGAAACCTGGCGATGCTGGTCTCTACACTTGCGTGGCATCCACTGGCAGTGAGAAAATCACCTGCAGTGCTGAGTTGTCTGTGCAAGGTGTAGTGAAAGAACTAGCTCAACCACCAGTGGAACCAGTAATCACCAAGCACTTGACAGATGTTTGCGTGAATGCAAACGAGAGGGTGGTAATGCTCGAAGCACAAATCAATGGATTCCCTAAACCGAAAGTGGCTTGGTTCAAAGACGATCAGCCAATTGAAGCTGGCGATGCTCGATTCAAGATGCTCACTGAAGGTGATGAGAACTTTACGCTGATGATCAAAAACGTGCAACCAGAGGATGCTGGCAAGTACAAGATCAAAGCCACCAACGAACTGGGTCAAGCTGAAGATGAAGCTGAATTGATCATTCGAAAGCAACCAATAATCACCCAACTTGATGACCGAATCGAAGTGATGGAGAATGAGAAAATCATCATCCAAGCAACCTATCAAGCTGTACCTCCAGCCCAGATCGAATGGCTCAAAGATGGCAAACCAATCAAACCAATTGCAGGCAAAATTGAAGAAATTGTTGAACGTGATCATTGTCAATTGGTGGTGCACAAAGCCACGATTCAAGATGCTGGTGTTTACCAACTACAAGTGTGCGATAAATTGGGCAAAGCTGTTCGCCAAACAGATGTTGCTGTGAATGCTGCGCCTATTATTATCAAGAAGATGGAATCAATCGAAATATGGGAAGGTGAAGTGGCCAAATTCCATGTCGAATCAATATCGGTGCCCAAAGCTGAAATTGAGTTCTACTGTGATTCGGTTCGAATCAAGAAAGGTGACAAACGTGTTCAAGTTCGTGACGATGAAAAGGACAATGTATTCGATTTGATCATTGATCCATCTGAAATGGGCGACAAAGGCAAATACAAGTGTGTGGTGAAGAATCCGTATGGTTTCTGCGAGGATGAAGCCGAGTTGATTATCAAGCCTAAAGAATCAGCACCATCGATCACGGAGAAGTTGCGAAACATTGAGGCCAAGGTCAGTGACGAAGGTGTTGTGCTGGCTGTGAAAGCCACTGGTGAACCACTCAAAGCTCGTTGGTTTCATAATGGCGAAGAAATCAAAGAGAACAATCCCAACTACCAACTTGTGAATAGTGAACAAGGACCACAATTGTTGATACCGAAAATGGCTTACGATCACCACGGAGCATACCGGTGTGTAGTGGAGAACGATCTGGGCAAAGCACAAACCGAAGCTGATCTTATTGTCAATGGTCCGCCACATGTTGTGAAGCATTTGGAGAATACAATTGCCGAACTTGGCAGTGACGTTACATTGACAGCCATCATCCAAGGCAACCCCACTCCTGAAGCCAAATGGTATTACGGTGACAGAACCATACAATTGGATAGTCGACACAAGTACAGCTATGATGAAGTATCCGCTCAATACATGCTACAAATTCGACAACTACAATCTAATGAATTGGGAGACTACCGAGTGGAAGCAGCTAATGTGTTTGGTCGTTGTGAATCGCAAGCTAAAGTGGAAACAGCAGCCAAGCCATTGTTCACCAAAGGTTTGGAGAATGTCAGTGTTAAACCAATGACCAGTAATGTTGAGTTGCGTGTGCAATTGGACAAACAAGCGTGTGAACCACTGGTGAAATGGTTCAAAGATGATCAAGAAATCAAAGACAACAATCCAAACTACAAGAAGGTTGCCGACAAGCTGGATCATTCGTACAAATTGGTTGTTTTGAAAGCTACCGACGAAATGGTTGGCAAGTACAAGTGCCAAGTTTCCAATGATTTTGGTGCCACTGAATCAGCAGCACGTTTCGACATTATCACACCACCGGAATTCCTTCAAAAATTGAAGAATGTCGAATGCACTGAAGGTGATTCAGTGTCCATGACCGTGCAAGTGAAAGGACATCCAAAGCCAGAAGTGACATTCTTTAAGAATGGCGAGGATGTCAGCGCCGAAGCACACATTGTAATCAAAGAAGAAAAAGATGGTTTCTACACAATCGAATTTGAAAACATCCGTACTGTGATGAGTGGAGAGTACGAGTGTCGTGCCAAGAACAATGTTGGTGAGGCTGTCACTAAAGGCTTATTGTTGGTCAAATCGAAACCGACATTCGTGAAAGACTTGGCCGATGTGAAGGTGAATGTTGGTGAAACAATCGCATTGAGTGTACAAATTGCTGGTGAACCAAAACCACTAGTCAAATGGTACAAGGATGGACAAGAAATCAAACCTACAACCAGTGACCGAATAGGAATTGATGCGAAGAACGACATTTACTCGATCCAAGTGAAAAACGCTCTAGTGGAAGATACGGGTGTGTATCATTGCGTGGCCGAGAATCCATCGGGCAAAGTGAAATCAGCTGATAGTAACGTGGACGTCACTCGTGATGATTATCCACCCAAATTCGTCAAACACATCGAGGATGCGATTGTAGTCATTAACGATAATGTTCGTTTCGAAGCTGAAATTCAAGCATCGCCACCGGCTGAAGTTCGCTGGTATCGTGATGGTAAACCACTAGTGCACGATAATGACAACGTGATCATCAAGAAAGAAGGTGTACGAGATGTGTTGATTCTTAAGAATTTGACATTGGCTGATTCTGGTGTGATCACTTGTGAGGCCAGCAACGCCAAAGGCATCACCAAAGATACAGCCAAATTGGAAGTACACGGTAAGTGTTCAAACTTCTTTTACCTTTTAATTTACTCTCATACAGTGAATGTAGTTCGAGTATGACTTGTTGTCGAACTAACTATAGCGAGTAGTTTTACTAATCAAACCATTATCCATTCCCTTCCATTTGTTGTGTAGAGCCGACGATGCCCCAGATAACTGGCTTGAAAGATGTGTCACTTGTTCATGATGAACCATACAAAGTTGAGGCGGTGATCACTGGATTCCCCATTCCGATTGTTCAGTGGTTCCGCGATGGTGAGCCGATCGATGAGCAACTAACCAGTAGTGAACCGAATTCAAACCGATACACACTTAATTTCGAGCCATTCAAAGCCGAGCATGTTGGGCGGTACACGTGCACGGCCACTAATGTTGCTGGCAAGGCCAGTGAGCTATTTTCAGTGGATCTAAGTGGACGCAAGCCTGTGTTCATCAAAGAATTAGAGGAGAACATTGTCATGTCTGTGGAGCGTGCGCTCAACGATAGACCACGAATGGGTCAAAGTGCGGTGTTCGAAACAATTGTGGATGGTATTCCAACACCGACAGTGACGTGGTTAAAGAATGACAAACTTCTGTATCCAGATCATCGGGTTTCCATCACAGTCAATGAGATGGAGAATCAATGTGAGATCAAAGAGATCACTCGAGCTGATGTGGCCAAGTACACTTGCCGTGCTGTGAATGATTTCGGTGAGACGAGCTCATCGTGCTTGTTGAAATTATTGAACGAACCACATGAGCCAATTATCAAACGCGAATTGGAAGATATCCGCATTGAAAAAAGCGAACAATTGTTGCTAGTCACAAAAGTTGATGGTGAACCAATGCCAGCAGTGAAATGGTTCAAGGATGGCAATCAAATCGACGACAATGACAAGCGAGTGAAAGTGATGTCACGTGGAGATGGCACCACTTCGATCTGTATTGAGAAATCAGTACTTCCCGATTCGGGCGTCTACGAATGTCGTGCTGAAAACGTCAAAGGTGTCGCATCATCCAGTAGCACTGTTTGTGTAGTTGAACCACAACGACCACCACAATTCACCAAACCATTGAAGGAGAAGATTGTCATTGATCACAATCAACCGTTGCTGTTGGAGGCAACTGTTTTCGGTCTACCCAAACCAACAGTCGAGTGGTTGAAGGATGGCAAGCCATTGGCGAAAAATCCACGCATTGTTACCAAATTGAGTGACGATGGTGTTGTGACACTGGCAATCGATAAAGCCATCATAGGCGATGCTGGACAATACGCAGTGAAAGCGAGCAATCCAAATGGTGAAGCGACCTCAAGCAGTGCAGTGACAGTGAATCCGAAACTACACGCTCCACTGTTGATTCAAAGTTTACCAGTGAAAACGGAAGTGACCACAGCCGAGCCATTGAAGTTGTGCGCCAAGGTAACTGCTCATCCGTGCCCACGAATCGAATGGCGCAAAGATGGTGTACCAATCAAAGAAGAACCAGGCCGAATTGAGATGATCACTAAGCCAGATGGCGATGTTGAATTGAAAATCGCTTCACCATTGCCAAGTGACGCTGGCAGTTATGAATTGACCGCTAGCAATGCAGTGGGCGAGACCAGCACTTCAACCCAAGTGAGCGTTCTTCCACTGCTGAAAGATCAAGATTTGGAGGTGAAGAAACTGCCGAAAGAAATCGATGTACAAAAAGGTGAGCCACTAGTGTTGGAAAGTGCAGTAGTTCGAAATGAGAATGATAGTGGTAATGATAACAACGAAGCCAAGCCCACCAACGTAGTGTGGAGTAAAGATGATGAAAATGTGCCACTAGCTGCTGTACAACAAAAGCAACCCGATGGACATCTCACTTTGCAAATACCCGAGTCAACACCAGAGGATTCAGGTGTTTATAAAGTGATTGTGAAAACACCAGATGGATATGTGACTACTTCAACCAAAGTCAATGTTCTAGAGCCACTTGATGGTGCGAAGATTATTCAACCACTACCGGCAAAATTGACGCTGACCGAAGGTGAGCCACTTGTTCTACAGGCCAAAGTTGAGTCAACAGGTAAGAATGACGAACCGACAGAAGTGACGTGGACAAAAGATGGTGAACCATTGAGCAAAGGTGATGACGGTGTTCACATCACTGAAGGCAAAGATGGAGTCTACACACTGGAGATCGACAAACCAACAACCGACGACACTGGCGTGTATCAAATGGTTGTGAAGACACCAGATCACGATGAGAAACGCGGTTTGGTCACATCGTCAGTGGTGGATGTAATCAAGCCATCACAAACTGGTGAACTCAAACCACTTCCACCGAGTGTGAAAGTGAAAGTTGGCGAACCATTAGAACTGGAGAGTGAGTTGATTCGTGAAATCAAACCAACCAAAATAGCATGGGTCAAAGATGGTGAACCAATTCAACTATCGAAAGCTGTGGAAATTGTACGTGATGGAGACAAGTGCATTCTACGAATTGAGCAGCCAAATCTCGGCGATTCTGGTCATTACAAGTTGATAGTGACCACTTCCGATCGAGTTCTATGCACATCCACTGAAGTGCAAGTATTGAAGCCAGTGAATGATATGAAGATTATCAAGAAACTCCCCGAACAATTGGAAGTGAAAAAGACCGAACCACTTGTGCTGGAAGCTATTGTTCGAGAAATTACACCCACTCAAGTGTCGTGGACAAAAGATGGTGTTCCACTACTGGCAAGTGAAGAAGTGCAAATCATTCAAACAAACGACACTTTTACGATGAAAATCGAGCACCCAGTTGCAAGCGATGCTGGAGCGTACAAATTAGTGATAGCCACATCCGATAGTATTGTAGCTGAATCGACCAAAGTCACTGTGATTCCTGATAAAGACACTGCCAAGAGGTTGTCCAAGAAGAAGTCTGCAAAGAAGACCACTAGTACTAAACGAAAAGCAAGTAAACCAGATGCTAATGATGATGATGATGGTCGTAAACTATCCAAAGGCGAGGAGGATTTAATTGGTAGAAAGCCATCAAACGACGATGGAAACGAAGCAAGAAGACCGTCTAAAGTGGATGATGATAATAGTAATCGAAATCCATCTATAGTCGACAAAGAATTATCAAAAGATGAAGACAGTACAGGAAGAAGGCCATCTAAAGTGGATGGCGATCAAAAACCGACTACAGGCGACGATAGTTTGGGTAGAAGACCATCGAAAGACAGTCGGAAGCCATCTACAGGTAATGATGATGATTCAACTGGTCGAAAACCATCTACAAAAGACGGCAGAAGACCATCTAAAATTGACGACGGGAAGATACCACCTACGAATGAAAAAGAAGTTGCTGACAGAAAACCACCGATCAAGGATACGGATGGCAGAAGACCATCTCGAAGTGATAACAGAAAACCATCAATCAAAGATGGTGGTCGTAAATCACTGACAGGCCAAGACGACAGTGACGACAAATCTCCAAAACAACTCAAACCTCGTGTGAACGACGATGAAGAGAGTGGACCAGATGCCAAAGCAAGACTACCATCATTGAAGGACAAGAACAATGACAACGATGATAACAAAGGTAAATTCCCCAATAAAAGTGAGTCAGAAGAACCAAGCGAGTCAGTTGGTCACAAGCTGGGAAGTAAGAAGAAGAAATCGAAGACACCTGAAAAGGACGATCAATCAGATGATCTAAAAGTGGTGCTTACCAAGCGCATGGGTTCCATTGAGGAACCAGCTGGAAAACAAGCCGATGAAGAGGCATTGCCTAAAAAATCAGAAGCTGATGATCTCTCTTCAATCCGGAAACCAAAAGCGCGTGGTGATGATGATGAAGATGGCGCAAACGCACGCTTACGACCATCCGATTCGAAGGAGCCAGGCGCAAAGGATGACAAGGACAAACTTCGCTCCAAAGGTAAACCCGATGATGCGGATGAATCTGGTGCCGCTAAATTGGACAGTAAAAAGAACAAATCTAAAACACCCGAGAAGGAAGAACAATCAGATGATCTGAAAGTTGTGCTCATCAAACGCATGGGTTCCATTGAAGAACCACCAGTTCCACAAGCAGACGATGGTTCAGGTCTGGACAAATCGAAATCAGGAGATTTATCATCAATGAAGAAACCGAAAGCCAAAGTTGACGACGATGATCAGCCAGAAGCAAAAGGACGATTACGACGTGGTGACACTGACGATGCCAAAGATGAAGATGATGAGAAATTCCGATTCAAAGACTCCAAGCCAGATGATGCAGATGAATCAGGTGGCGCTAAGTTGGGTAGCAAGAAGACTAAACCCACAGCAGCACCTGGAAGCGAAGAGCAAAGTGATGCTTTGAAAGTGACACTAGTGAAACGTATGGACTCGCTTCCGGAAATATTATTCGAACGAACACTCCAATCTATGGTGTATGTGAAACGAAGTGAACCATTGGATTTGTCATTGAAAGTAACATGCAAGAACTTCGAATTGAAAGCCAAAGATGTGCACGTTTATTGTGGCGAAGTGCTGATGGATGGCTTGGTGGAAATCAAAGTGTCACCATCTGGTGAAGTGAGCATTTGGAGAACGAGCGTTGGTGATGTCATTCCAAGTGGATTGTATCGTGTGGAACTGATGCTGCCCAACGGTGATAGTGTTAGCAATTCGTGTCAACTACAAGTGGTTGGTGAGTACAAACCGTGCAAGAATGTGAAGCATTCGCGCTCACAGCACGTCAGCATGACCGCGTATCAACTTCTCACATTTGGGACTTGGCTTTTGATCATCACTTCTTATTAATGTTCTCTCATTTATTGTGGACACTTTGTTTGTGTTGGTCTGTTTGCTTCATTTCGAATGAGCTCAAATAATCGCTACTTTTTATTTCATTTTAGCTTGAAGGTTTGTATTGTGGCCAATTGGTTGTTTGTTCAGCGCATGATACGCTACTTTTTGAATGTTTTTATCAATTTGTTATTTTTTTTATCGGATTTGGGAATGTAAAGCACCGCGTATGCATGAATGGAATGTGACTGACGTGCTTATTTTTCTTTCATTTTGTGTTGTATTGTTTCTATTTCCCTTCTCTCAATGACCTTATCCTTCCTGCGAGAATGTTTAGATGACAAAGACAAGATCAAGTTTCTCAAGGAGCTACAACCGGTTGAAGTGGGCATTGGTGAAACAGCACGATTCGAATGCAAAATTGATGGAAATCCAGCCGACTTCACAATCACTTGGTTCAAGGATGGTGAGAAGATTGTGGCCAATGAACACTACGGTATCCAGAAGCTACCCGATGGTACACTTACCCTGCAAGTAGATTCATTCTCGGCCAAAGACGCTGGCAAGTATGAAGTTCGTGTTAGCAACAACGACGACACAGCCAAGAGTGTGACAGATGGACGACTACGACCAGATGATCAATCGAAAACAAAACCACAATTTTTGGATCATCTCAAGTCATCGGCGGTCGACGAGAACAGTCCATTGACATTGAAATGCAAAGTGGCTTCCACAACACCATTCACGACAAAATGGTTCTTTGGCAATCAAGAACTGAAAGAAGGCAATGGAATTCGAATGGTAACATTGCCAGATGGCACGGTTATGCTGCAAATTGACAATGCCAAGCTGAAGACGCTGGCAAATACCGAGTGGAAGTGTCCAATGATGCTGGCAAATCGGATAGTTCAGCCGATGTGAAAGTG
The DNA here is from genome assembly GCA_964007475.1 of Hybos culiciformis. Taxonomy (NCBI): domain Eukaryota; kingdom Metazoa; phylum Arthropoda; class Insecta; order Diptera; family Hybotidae; genus Hybos; species Hybos culiciformis. Next base: position 19,843 of record CAXFZM010000184.1, read on the forward strand.
AACCCGAAACGTAAAGACACTGGCAAAGCACCTCAATTGAAGAACGGACTAAAACCAATCGATTTGATTGCCGGACAACCAGGTTTGATTGAATTGCAACTCGAATCACCACTGCCCGATGTCAATGTGAAATTCTTGCTAAACAACAAACCAGTCACAACTGACGATCGAATTCATTTACAACAATTGCCCGATGGTACCATACAACTAACATTCGATAATGTCATGCTTGGTGATGCTGGAGAGTACACTGTCATTGTACAAAATCGAATGGCGAGGTTCAATCAAAAACGAATGCAATTGTGAAAGCACCACCAATCTTTATCAAATCGTTGGACGATTTAACTGTGAAAGAAGGTTGCTCTGCCAAATTTGAAGTGCAAGTCATTGGCGTGCCTGAACCAGAATTGATTTGGTTGAAGAATGGAATGGAATCGGATTTGGATTCTAAACGCGTGACCATTCATCGCGGCAAAGACGGTTTGTACTTGTTGACATTGGACAAGTGCACTTTCAAAGATCAAGGTACAGTTTGTTATTCAATTCACAATATCTATTTTGTTTTTAACTTTGAATGTTTTTGTTGTTGTTGCGTTTCAGGTGAATTCTCTGTCATTGCAACCAACGAACTTGGTGAAGCAACTACAAATTGCAAACTCTCAGTGACCATTGAAGATTTCTATCAAGATGCAAACAAGGCTACTGCTGCGCCGAAATTCGTACAACAATTCAATGATGTTCATTTCAAAACAGGAGACACCATTTCATTCGCTGCTCAAATCGAGCCAACAACGCTGACAAGTTATGTGTGGAAAAAAGATGGCAAAGAAATTGCTTTCACGGACAAAATCATTGGCAGTTTTGATGGTACCAATTTCGAATTGATCATTTTAGACGCTTCATTTGGTGACGTTGGACAGTATGAGCTGTTTGTGAAGAACACATTGGGTGAAGCCAGTACTCGAGCAACAGCATCAACCACTGCACAAGGCCCACCAAAATTCACCAAAGGATTGGCTGATCGCGAGACGAATGTCCGCGAGCAAACTGAATTGAGTGTGATGGTTGACAGTTGTCCGGAAGCAAAGATTCAGTGGTTCTATAACAATAAACCGATTGAGGCTGGCATCAAGTTTGGAATGTTCCAACGACCGAGTGGCGAACACGTACTCACTATCGATAATCCAAACGAATTCGATTCTGGATTGTTCTCATGCGTGGCTACCAATTCGTTTGGCAGTGACAAAACCAGTGGCTCTGTTCATTTCATGTAAGTTTTATTTTTGCAACAGTTATCTTGTAATAATTGTTTTGTTTTTATACTTTTTAGTGAAAAATTGCTCAAAGGAGAAAGTCCAGTGTTCATGACCAAGTTCTGTGATTTCGATGTTCTTCCTGGTGGAACGGCGTACTTCACCGCGTGTGTCGTTGGTAATCCAAGACCAGAGCTCAAATGGTTTGTTCGATTCAAATTTTATCAATGAGTGCATATGACTATTGTTTTGTTTTGTTTTGTTTCTAGGTTCCAAGACGACAAACCAATTGATTTGTCCACTAATCGAAAGTTCACACTGACATACCAAGACAATGGCATGATCAAGATGCAAATCGACCACGTGGGTGATCGCGATCTAGGACGTTATCGGTGCCAAGCGACCAATTGTTATGGAACGGACATCACCATTGGAACATTACAATTCGAGAGTAAGCAAATGAACGATTCGTCGCCTACTAATGCTTCTATTGACAGCCAAAATGCAAGCGTAGCGTCGAGTTTGTTCACCTCGATTCGACAACAAGTCGAGACGATCGGTGCGCAACTCGTTTCGCGAACGCCAACAACAATTGTGTACAGTACGATAGCCACAATCAGTTCCACTGTTGTGTACACTGTCTACTCGATGCTTGAGAATGGTGAAGCGAGCGTTCCATGCGATAGTGGTTTGCAAGGCATTGCCGAATAAGTGTTCCGCTGTAATGCTCTTTGATTTGGTCGCCTGGCTATATATGTGTGTATGGGAGTGTTGGTTTGTGCTATGCCGCCGCCGGTGAGTCACAGCACTCACTTTGTCATTTCAACATTTACCTTCTTCAATTTTTTTATCCGATCTAAAATTAATGCGTCTCTTTTGTTTCATGAATCATTTTAGCAACGACGGATTAGATAGATCAAAAGAGATACACAAGAGTAAAAAGAGTGAATTGCGAGCAGAAGATGGCGACGACGTTGAATTCAAAGCTGGTGGTCTACCGGCTGCACTGACAGAGAAACCAACAATAACGCGCATGACCGACGATGGAATCACTCTATTCTGGATGCCATCGATTCCTGAACAACCACGATTCCCAGTTTCATATACTGTAGAGTTTGCACAAACCAAAGACCAAACTTGGGTTGCATCTCAAACAAGTATGTCATTCTTTCTCTACCAAAAAGTAACTATTTACTAATCGACTTTTAAATTTATTTTTATTTCTTTGCATCAGACATCAAGGATACAGTGTGTGATGTACTGAGTCTGGCACCGTATGTTGATTACAGTTTCCGTGTACGTGTGGAGAACAAGTTTGGCCTAAGTGATCCATCACCGTCGGTCACAGCGTACCGATCGAATTTGCGTGATGAAGAGAACCCACCTCGTCAACAAAAACAGTACAAGCCTGAAGATTATGACATTGAAAGATTGCCCAAAGAAAAAATTGGTTTGTTTGCTTCGGTTGAATTTCAGTACAAGAGTTTAATTGCCTTTCTTCACCACAGCGGCTGCTCCACGTTTTTTGCGCGAGGAGGATAGCTGGATGTACGGCATTCATCGACAACCGGTGACCATCGAATTCTGGACTTACGGATACCCTGACCCAGACATCACTTGGTATTTCAACGACCAAAAAGTATGATTATTTTGTTTCGCTTATTCAAATGATGATCTAATCGTTTTGTTTTGTTTATAGATTGACCACAATGGAAGATTCAATTTCTTACACGATCGTAATGGCCGAACATGTTTGTTCATCAATCGAATGATGCCATCGGATGAAGGATACTACACTTGCGTGGCTACCAATGAACATGGCGAAGAACGTAAAACTATCAAGCTTGTTTTTGCTGGTAAGTTTGCAGCCATTGATCGAACAAACAAGATTAATCATGTTTTTTTTCATTAATTTTTTTGTCATAGAACCACCTGTGTTCACAAAACCATTGGACGAACAACGTGTGCTATCTCGTGGTCATATCAAGATGGAGTGTATTGTTAAAGGTAATCCAGAGCCAAGCATTAAATGGTTCAAAGATTTCCAACCAATACACGACACTAGTCGTATCAAGTTGATGTTCGATGGAACCGAAGGGCGTGCAACTTTGATCATCAGCGATTCAATCACTCGTGATGCTGGATTGTATTCGTGCGTTGCCACCAACATGGCTGGTTCAACAACAACAGCTGCGTTCATTCATGTGGACGATGCGCCAATCAGTTATGACAAGTATCCATTCAGTTATCAAGGAAACGTGAACCGAAGAACAAGAAAATCGAACAGTTCTACGATCTAGGTGACGAATTGGGTCGTGGCACACAAGGAATCACTTACCACTCTGTGGAACGTGGTTCAGGCAAAAGTTTCGCCACCAAGATGATGCACGGTGTTGGTGAAACGAAACACTACATGAATGCTGAATTGGATGTGATGAATCAGCTGGGTGTTCACGAGAAACTGGTGGCTGTTCGTGATGCCTACGCACCCAATCCTCATTCGTTGTCACTGGTGTTGGACATGTGCGGCGTGGTTCATTGTTGGAATCGGTACTCAAACGTGGCAATCTCACTGAACATGAAGTGGCTGATTACATTCGACAAATACTGGATGGTTTGCACTACATGCACTACAAGAACATTGGTCATTTCGGTTTGACTATTGGCGATGTTCTTTTCGAACGTATGAACGGCAAAGACATCAAGATTGTCGATTTTGGTCTCGCACAACGAGTCATACCTGGCATCAATACATTCATTGAATTCGGACATCCAGAATTCGTTGCACCAGAAGTGGTGGCCAAGTGTCCAGTGAGCGTGGAAGCAGACGTTTGGTCCACTGGCATCATCGCGCACATACTTCTACTGGGCAATTCACCGATGCTAGGCGAAAATGACCGTGAAACATTGCAGAATATTGTCAACAAAAAACTGGATCTAAGTGATGAAGTACTCAGCCACATCAGTGAACAAGGCAGAGATTTTCTACGAAAAGTGTTGGATTTCAATCCGAAATCTCGAATGGATGTGAAGGCAGCGCTCGCACATCCGTGGTTGCGTGGCTTGGGTGGCGAGCCACCAGAACCGAAACCATTGAATGTAATAGATTCACTTCGTGACTACCAACAACGTTACAACAAATGGTACGATAATGCTTCGTGCAAACGGTATTACCGTCGTCGTCCACTTCACTCGTGCTACACCCACCCATCACGCATGATCTATCCACCGGATGAGCAGTACAGCCCAATGGTGTCTCCTGAACGTGAAATGAATCGATTCCGCAAGACTGTCGCACCATTCGAGAACATCCACCAACGCTCGCAAACAGGCAATGATAGCGAAGATTTTGCATCTGATTCGCATTATCAATGCGGACCCGACACTTACTTGCTACAATTGCGTGACACTGCGTTCCCAGCGCGTATCCGGCGTTATCTGCGTATAGCTGCCACCAGCAGTCCATCGATTGCATCGAACTTGGGACAGTCACATTGGGGTGGTAACATCAGTCGTACCATGCGTGGTTACGTGCCTCAAGTTTCGATCAAAGAACGAAGAAAATTCACCGATGTCATGGACGAGGAAATTCGCGAAGAACGTCGTGGTGGTAGTGTGACTAGTTATCGCAGTAAACCATTACGTTTGGTTCGTGAAATCGGTGCATCATCCTATGTTTATGGACATCTCAACTCGATCCGACAAGAAGTGAAACGATTACAACGAAACCGTGGTCAACGACTCTCGCCAGATGATCCGAATCAAAAGAAACCAGTGTTCTGTGTGAAACTTCAGGATGAATCGTTCAAAGTTGGTGAAGATTTTGTTCTCCGTTGTCACGCAATCGGTGATCCAAAACCATCGTACACGTGGTTCCGGAATGATTTGTTGGTGATGGAGAACAATCGATTGGAAGTGAAACGACTACCTGATGGGCAGTGTGAATTGCGCATCAAACCGGCACGAGATTACGATGATGGTGTGTACAAGTGTGTGGCCAGTAATCGTGCTGGTACCTCGTCGACACGAGCTCGTTTGTGTATTGGTGATGTGCCCGAGCTGTTGACTCCACCGGTGATACGTGGACGATCAACGAATGGACTGTTGCTAGCTTGGCAGGCGCCCAAACATCGTTTCAACACGCCAGTCATCTCCTACACACTACAGTACAAAGAAGTGAACAAAGATGGCTGGCAAACCGCTGCCGATAATATTCAACAGGAATATCATCAGTGCAACGAACTCTCGCCAGACACTGCCTATCACTTCCGTGTCGTGGCCAACAACAAGTACGGTGCCAGTGGGCCCAGTGCACAAATTCAAGCACAAACACTTGGTGATGGTGAAAGCAGTCACATCACACTTCCAGTGTCCATGCAGTTCGTGGTGAACAGTGTGGACACCGAACCAGTGTCAAGCGAATCAAGTAAAGAGACAGCAGAACGTGAACCAGTGCCACTGATCAAATCGGATTTCAAGGATCTATTCGATTTCAAGTCGATCATTTTCAATGGAAGATTCGCAGTGGTGGCGAACGCGTATGTGAAAGATGGATCACGTTCGCATGTTGCATGCAAATGTGTTCTACTACAAAGTGAACACGAATCCGAAGTGACCAACGAGTACGAAATTCATCGAACACTCTCGCATGAACGTATCGCTCGACTCCGATACGCCAGTCGTGATGCGAACATTTTCACTATGGCCACAGATTTGTATTCAGGTTTGAATGTGCTCACTTATCTATCACGTCGTTCACATTATACCGAGCAAAGTGTGGCACGTATCATCACACAAGTACTGGATGCCATCGAGTACTTGCACTACAAACGTATTGCACTCATCGAACTACAACCGGACAATGTTCTTGTTGTGGATGACCGACGATTGGACATCAAACTGACAGATTTCGGTAATGCTCGACTACTGAAATCAGACACCGAGAAAGTGACGCTAAATGCAGCCAATGCTGAATACATTGGTAAGTTCATTCTTGATAGAGGGAACAATCTGAAATGGTGCTAATTCGTTCACTGATTCTTTGAATTTTTTAGCTCCGGAAGTGATCAAAGAGAGCGAAGTGCTCATACCATTCACTGATGTTTGGAGTGTGGGTGTTTTGGCGTACATTCTACTGAGCGGACACTCGCCTTATCGTGGTGCGGACCCGCAGGCCACCGCTCAGAATGTTGTGTACGTCCGATATCTATTCGATCTGATCCATCCAGAAGCGACACAAGAATCTATTCGTTTCTTGTTGAGTGTTTTCAAACTCACACCAGAGTATGTGTTTACGGTTGTTTCATTCAAACATTTTCTAATTCTATTTTTTATTCATTTTCTAGAAAACGACTAAACATCGACGAGTGTTTGGATTGTAAGTGGTTACATTGTGGTGATTTCATGCAACGAAAACGAGAAGTTGCTGTTTTTGATTCATCAGCAATCAGCGCATTCACTGATGAATATTTCTCGAAAAAATCAACCGAACATTCGCGTCTATTGGATTTGATAGGATTGAAATGAATCCAATGATTCAATTTTTGTTGTTGCTGGAGTGGTTATTGTTTTTCCTAAATACTAACCGATCATTTAGAATTTCATCATTTTTTGTGTTTGTTTGCTCAAGCATTTGTTTTTTGTATGTTTTATTTATTTCTTATTTTACTCATGTTTGTTGTTGTTGTGTTTATTTCGTATTTTTTTGTCGATATAAAAAAGCAGAATATATATTATGCCATGAACAATGGTGTTGAATAAATTAGCATGAAAATTTTGTTCATAAAAATAAGTAGAATATGATCATGTAAGCGAGGTGGAATAGAATGTGCAAAGGTGATAGTGTTTGACTACCATTGCATCCATCTTTACTGTCGCAAGTACAGTACTCCAAATAAATGTCATTGGTTCCTTGTTTGTAAAGACAATGGTGTTCATTGCCAGTTCCTTCGCCAGGTGAACCGAGGAACGCACAACCACGAATAGTACGCCAATTGCCGTGAATTTTCTGTCGGATTTTTCTGCACATAGTAGCAGTTAATAGTTTCCTAGGTGGAGTGCTAAGATTCCGATTTGGCTGATAAGATAACGAGAGTAGATCGTAAGGCGACAATGCTTGATGTTCATCTATGTTTTGTTGGGGAAAATCAATATGAGAAAGTGAACAACCAAAAAGCGAATGGATAAATGTTCACTTACCTTCGTGCAAGTGTTCACGTTTCACTTCTCGGCAATCCTTAATGGGTAATGTTGTATTGTCGAATGGATCGGCACATTTAGGATCTGAATCTGAGTGGCATACCCAGCACTTGATAGTGAATGCAACACCAACGAATGAGAATAGAAGCGCAATGTAGAATGCACGATTCATGGTTCATGAATGAAACAGGTAGTGAAGGTGTCGAGTTCAACGAATGTCTTGTGCGATGCTCTACTGCCTGTGAAGCAAAAGTGTGAATGATGAGATGTGAAAGGGAGTTGAAAGAATCCAATAATGATTGGTCATGTCACGTCAGTGCAGGTTGCAGTGAAGTGGATTCGCCTCTCACTCGCACACGTTTGTTTGTATTCGTGTTGTCATGGTGCTGGCTCACAGGTGTGTGTGTGTTTGCTGAGTGCTGTCTCTGGTAGTACTACTTTCACGGGCGAACGTTCGCGTGCATTCATTCATGCATTGGTGGGCACCTCCTCAACATTTCCACTAGCCTCACCTTTTACTCGTGTGTGTGAACAACACTCAACTCACCGTTGTGCACTTCGCATACAAACACCTGCACTCGTACATTGGACAACATAAACACTATCCTCTGCTTGTCGAGAGGATTCACTGCTTGACGGGTCGAATACAAAACACATAACCACGATGACGATTCCACATTCGAACACGATGACGACGACGGTGGTGGTGGTGATTAGTATTGTCATCGCTTGTGCCACTCTCCGTACTGGTAATGCATTCATATGCTCGTGTTCGCCATCAAATGTCTAACCCATTTTGTTTGTTCTTTTCGATTCAGCACATGCAATCAAATGTTTTCAATGCAGTTCAGAACGCGATGGCAAAGGTGTTGACAATTGTGGCGCTTATCAAGGGTTCGATGGAGCACGAAATATCGCTGTCGATTGTATGGGCGAAGAGGCGAACACACCTGGCACGTTCTGTTACAAATCTCTACAACAAGGACCGCGTGGATTCATCTGGGATGGTCGATGGCGTAGTGTGATTCGACGATGTGCACAAGTTAGTGAACGAGGCATATCATGGGGTTGTGATTGGGGCTACAGTGAGAATGGTGTGTACTGGGAAGAGTGCTACTGTGCCGAGGATAGTTGCAATCATTCTGCATCGCTTACATCAACACTTGCCATTCCATTGCTTCTTATTTCAACTCTCATTCGCTACTTATTTCTATAAACAAACGATCATTTTATTTGTTATTTATCTTGATTTACCAAATCAAGAATTTTAATGCAAAAAAATCAAAAAATTAAAAAACAAGAAAAAAACACGAAAAACGAATTTAAAGATGAGAGTAATCATTGGTGAGAGTGGGAAAGATTAGAGTGACCAAATAAAGCGTGTGTGGGCGGGTGGGTGTGTTTGTTTACATGTTGTAATGTTCTTTGGGCATGAGTATATAGTGGATGTTGGACGAAGTGCTGGTGCCGCCCTGAGATCGTTCTAACGAGTACAAGTGAGCGAAGGTCAACAAACTTTGCACTGACAAGTAGAAGAGTGCCAACGATGCATTGTCTTTGGAGCACCAGTAATCCAACAATGCGAGTGCGAACGCCACAAGAGACGAGGACACGTATGCAATCAGGATGGAACGATTAGCGATGGCCACGCCATACAGTCCGAAGATCTGTAACGAACCGAACAGTACCAAGCACAGAAAGTCTTTGATGTAGAGCAGTACTATGGAAATGAGAAAAAAAACATTCCTGTCGGGTTAAATAGGAAAACTTAAGAGATGGGTGTGTTAGGGTTAGTGGGTGGTGGCTGTGGTTGGTGGGTGTGTGGTGGTGGTGGTGAATGAGAACAAACCTTGTTCGGTGCTCAGTTGATGCGATTGGTCGGACATGAGATTGATCTCGTTCACCAGTGTGGTGATCAATTGGAACATTTGAACACCAATGAACACCAACGACGTGATGATCACGCCAATGAGGATGTGCTTCACTATGAACGGAAGCAGGATCAATTTGACCCGAACACGCTGGTCCATGTTCATGATGGATGGCTGCTTGTGTTTTTTGTTTGTTGCTAGTTCGAATAACGAATCAGATTGGTGGTGAATGAATGACCGAATCAAGCATGGAATGGAACATGAAAGCTAGTGAAGGACGTCAACAATCTCAACCTTTCTACCTCTCACGCACAAACAAATGGAAGCGTACTCGCTCACACACGCGGTGGGGTTTTTGAAGGTGAATGATTTCATTCATTTTCACTTACACTTTTCAATTTCACTCTCTCCCTCTCTATCACTCTCCCTTTCTCTCTCTCTTTCTCCATTTGATTACTTCTATCAATTTCTTCTTCTCTTTCTTTCTTGACTACTTCTTACCTTTGCAAATGTGAATGATTCCCCACGCCTAGTAGCGAGTAGAGTCAGTTATGTTGGGCACGTTGAATATGGAAATAATCGATGCTCACCTCGTCGAGCAAGTTTTGTCTTTCTTTCTGTTGGCTCGAGTGTATTTCACTTCCCTACCGTTTCACTCTTCTATCCAAGTTGCCTCTGCAACGCGTACGCTCCAACAATCGACATCATCACCATCATGCACCAACACACTGGAAGCTGACAGTTTTTTATTTGTTTGCACTTTTGCTTCATCTTCTTCATTATTAGCGCTGACTCTGTTCATCCAGCATCAACTGATATATACACTCGCTCGCACTCCTGGGTGGAGAAGAGCAAGGCGCGTTCAACACACACACACCGAACGAGAGCACCACCAACTCGGGCGTAATGGTGAACATTTCGGGAAATATTTGAGAGTACAACCTAGAAAGAATGTGCAAACGGGAGCTGGCACTGAACGAGTGGGCGCCCACCCATCAGGTCATTGAACAATTCAAGCGAGAAAGTTCCCAGGAAAAGTATGACAAGTATTGTACAGAAACTTGTCCGGAATTTGGTATAAAGTCAGGACGACATTGTGAATGATAGAGCGCGCTGTTGTGTACAGTGATATGCGGTGTACGTGTGCGTGCATGTGCGTTTGTGAAAGGAGAGAAGCAAAGCAAGAGAGAGAGAGAGAGAGAAAGAGAACGATCTTATTCTTCTTGCACTGCTCTGCATTGTATCTACAGAAGCTGTACGAGTGTGTGCCTTCTGTTTCGAGTCAACAAAGAAGAGGTAAAAAGAACTAGGATTGTTATCTGACTATATTCGAACATTATCTACTTGATTGATATCATCATGCATCTTCTTGTTTCACCCTTGATCACGAAGGTAAGTGATGATCGATGAACGTTCCTTCAACTCGTGATCACTTTGTTCGTCTCTTTCTCTCTATCGATTGTTGACAAAGATCACATGAAGGACATTGGTGTTGGCATTACTTTTTCTCTAACTCGTCTTTGTTTTGTTCTTGTAGAATTCGTTCACAAAAACTGTGGCCCGAAATGGCATTCGTTACCTCAATTCGTCAACAGTGCACTTTTCCAAGGCTATTCCTATGTCAAGATTCGATCCGAATCCACTGCCATACGATAAGCTCAACGCAAACTTGAAAATTGTTCGCGATCGTCTTCAACGACCACTGACTTTGTCGGAGAAGATTCTCTACTCACATTTGGACAATGCAAAAGAACAGGACATCGAGCGTGGCAACAGCTACCTACGTCTACGACCGGATCGTGTGGCCATGCAAGATGCTACCGCTCAAATGGCCATGATGCAGTTCATTTCAAGTGGCTTGCCCAGAGTGGCTGTACCATCCACTGTGCATTGTGATCACTTGATTGAGGCTCAACTTGGTGGCGACAAAGATTTGGCTCGTGCAAAAGATGTCAACAAAGAAGTGTACTCGTTCTTGAGTACTGCGTCGGCTAAATACGGTGTTGGATTCTGGAAGCCGGGTAGCGGTATCATTCATCAGGTTAGTGACTTTCAACTTCAATCGTTCTTGTTTGTATCCAATCGATCGATCGATGACAGGTCTGTGACTGTGCTAATGTTCAGTGATGATTCGCTTCTACTCTATAGTTTGGCGAATCAGCACATACAGTACACACGACCAATATGATTCTGTTCATACAGTGAACAACGAACAGGTGTATGATCGATACAAGCATTTTTATATCATTGTATGTATTATGTTGTTTACATTTTTCTTTTTTTCTTTTCTTATTTTGTAGATTGTTTTGGAGAATTACGCAT